>JACEFZ010012466.1:0-180000 GCA_014155875.1 Cepaea nemoralis
GTGTACGGGCTCACAAACCGCGTTCGCAAGCCCTTAGCCACAGAGACCGAAGGCTACTCTGAAACAAGTTTGGTGTCAATAGAAGAGAGGGGGAGGTGTTGAGGCAAGATTACAAAGAGAAACAGACACACAGAGATAAGAGGGAGAAGGTGTGAAAGAGAAACACAGAGAGATAAGAGGGAGAGTTCATGAAAGAGAAATATACAGGATTGATGCGGGGAGAGTGTGTGAAAGAGAAATACACAGTTAGATGTGGGGGAGAGTGTGTGAAAGAAAACCACACAGTTAGATGTGGGGGAGAGTGTGTGAAAGAGAGATACACAGAGAAATATACAGGATTGATGTAGGGAGAGTGTGTGAAAGAGAAATACACAGTTAGATGTGGGGGAGAGTGTGTGAAAGAAAAACACACAGTTAGATGTGGGGGGAAGAGTGTGTGAAAGAGAGATACACAGAGAGATAAGAGGGAGAGTGTGTGAAAGAAAAATACACAGGATTGATGTGGGGACAGTGTGTAAAAGAGAAACACTGTGAGATGTGGGGGAATGTGTGTGAAAGGGAAATGCAGAGAGAGATAAGAAGGAGAGTGTGTGAAAGGGAGATACATAGAGAGATAAGACAGTTCAGTGTATCTGTAGACCTCACTGAAGATGATCTGTATGTTCCAGTTCAGTGTATCTGTAGACCTCACTGAAGATGATCTGTTGTATGATCCAGTTCAGTGTATCTGTAGACCTCACGAAGATGATCTGTTGTATGTTCCAGTTCCATTATCTGTAGACCTCACTGAAGATGATCTGTTGTATATTCTAGTTCAGTGTATCTGTAGACCTCACTGAAGATGATCTGTTGTATGTTCCAGTTCCATGTATCTGTAGACCTCACTGAAGATGATCTGTCTATTACGTCTAGTTGATCCCAGACCACTACTTGTGTCCACCTGGTAATATGTACTCTGGTTATCATGACACATGTTTCAGACTGTCCAAATGTCATGGCATGTTTCAGACTGTCCAAATGTCATGGCATGTTTCAGACTGTCCAAATGTCATGGCGTGTTTCAGACTGTCCAAAAGTCATGGCATGTTTCAGACTGTCCAAATGTCATGGGATGTTTCAGACTGTCCAAATGTCATGGCATGTTTCAGACTGTCCAAATGTCATGGCATGTTCAGTTTGCAGCCACAGTAGTGCAATGGCTAGCATGCTTGTCTGCTGGCATGGTCATCATGCGTTCAAATCCACATCCAAGAATTTTGTTCTACTGACCTAGGCTTCCAGGTAGACCCAGCCTGGAGTGACTTCTAGGTAGATCCAGCCTGAAGTGGCTCCCAGGTAGACCCAGCCTGAAGTGGCTGCCAGGTAGACCCAGTCTGAAGTGGCTCCCAGGTGGACCCAGCCTGAAGTGGCTGCCAGGTAGACCCAGTCTGAAGTAGCTCCCAGGTGGACCCAGCCTGAAGTGGCTGCCAGGTGGACCCAGCCTGAAGTGGCTCCCAGGTAGACCCAGCCTGAAGTGGCTCCCAGGTAGACCCAGCCTGAAGTGGCTCCCAGGTGGACCCATCCTTAAGTGGCTCCCAGACCCACCCGTGATCCATGGGTGAAGTGGTGAATACTGGGAGTTTGGTATTAGAGCCACCATGTTAGCCTGGGCAGACCTGGGACACCAGGTCAATGAACATAAAATACCGACAACTCCCAAGTATTGTTCAGCTGATCATTTTAATAACATGAGAAGCTAGGCAATGAACAGAAAATACCGGCAACTCCCAAGTATTGTTCAGCAGATCATTTTGATAACATGAGAAGCTAGGTCAATGAACATAAAACACCGGCAACTCCCAAGTATTGTTCAGCTGATCATTTTGATAACATGAGAAGCTAGGTCAATGAACATAAAACACCGGCAACTCCCAAGCAGTTATATATTATTGTTCAGCTGATCATTTTGATAACATGAGAAAATCATAACACATAAAGCAATAAATAAAAACACCCGTTGCTGACACCATTGGAACTGGTAGAAAACAGGCAGGATTGAAAACGCATGCCAGCTGGGGAATATCAGGAGGGGTGGTGGTGGTGGTGGGAGGGGGGGGGGGGGAGTCTGGTTCCAGCAACTGCATGCATTATGAGCACCCTGATCATTCACATAGGTAGTAGATAGGTCTGTATTGGATACACGTGAGTAAAAATGGGTTGTACTGTGTATCATAAATATGTGCATATGTGCATGTGTCACAAGTTGAGATGTGTTTGTCATAAACATGTGGAGGTGTGTGTTGTGTGTGTGTGTGTGCATCATAAACATGTGGAGGTGTATGTATGAGCATCACAAACATGTGGAGGTGTATGTATGAGCATCACAAACATGTGGAGGTGTATGTATGTATGAGCATCACAAACATGTGGAGGTGTATGTATGAGCATCACAAACATGTGGAGGTGTATGTATGTATGAGCATCACAAACATGTGGAGGTGTGTGTGTATGAGCATCACAAACATGTGGAGGTGTATGTATGTATGAGCATCACAAACATGTGGAGGTGTGTGTGTATGAGCATCACAAACATGTGGAGGTGTATGTATGTATGAGCATCACAAACATGTGGAGGTGTGTGTGTATGAGCATCACAAACATGTGGAGGTGTATGTATGTATGAGCATCACAAACATGTGGAGGTGTGTGTGTATGAGCATCACAAACATGTGGAGGTGTATGTATGAGCATCACAAACATGTGGAGGTGTATGTATGTATGAGCATCACAAACATGTGGAGGTGTGTGTGTATGAGCATCACAAACATGTGGAGGTGTATGTATGTATGAGCATCACAAACATGTGGAAGGTATGTATGTATGAGCATCACAAACATGTGGAGGTGTATGTATGTATGAGCATCACAAACATGTGGAGGTGTATGTATGTATGAGCATCACAAACATGTGGAGGTGTATGTATGTAGAGCATCACAAACATGTGGAGGTGTATGTATGTATGAGCATCACAAAACATGGGAGGTGTATGTATTATGAGCATCACAAACATGTGAGGTGTATATGTATGAGCATCACAAACATGTGGAGGTGTATGTATGAGCATCACAAACATGTGGAGGCGTATGTATGAGCATCACAAACATGTGGAGGTGTGTGTGTATGAGCATCACAAACATGTGGAGTGTAGGTTGTAGAGCATCACAAACCATGTGAGGTGTATGTATGAGCATCACAAACATGTGGAGGTGTATGTATGAGCATCACAAACATGTGGAGGTGTAGTGTAGAGCATCACAAACATGTGGAGGTGCATATGTAATGAGCATCACAAACATTGGAGGTGTATGTATGGAGAGCATCACAAACATGTGGAGGGTATTATGTATGAGCATCACAAAACATGTGGAGGTGTATGTATGAGCATCACAAACATGTGGAGGTGTATGTATGAGCATCACAAACATGTGGAGGTGTATGTATGAGCATCACAAACATGTGGAGGTATGATGTATGAGCATCACAAACATGTGGAGGTTATGTGATGAGCATCAGCAAAACATGTGGAGGTGTCTGTATGTATGAGCATCACAAACATGTGGAGGTGTGTGGTGTATGAGCATCACAAACATGTGGATGGTGTGTTGGTGTGTGCTGTCCATCAACAAACATGTGGAGGTGTATGTATGGAGCATCACAAACATGTGGGAGGTGTGGGGTGAGGAGCATCACAAACATGTGGAGGGTGGTATGTATGTACTGAGCATCACAAACATGTGGAGGTGTATAGGTATGTAATGAGCATCACAAACATGTGGAGGTGTATGTATGTTATGAGCATCCACAACATGTGGAGGTGTATGTATGTATGAGCATCACAAACATGTGGAGGTGTATGTATGTATGAGCATCACAAACATGTGGAGGTGTATGTATGTATGAGCATCACAAACATGTGGAGGTGTATGTATGTATGAGCATCACAAACATGTGGAGGTGTATGTATGTATGAGCATCACAAACATGTGGAGGTGTATGTATGAGCATCACAAACATGTGGAGTGTATGTATGTATGAGCATCACAAACATGTGGAGGTGTATGTATGAGCATCACAAACATGTGGAGGTGTATGTATGTATGAGCATCACAAACATGTGGAGGTGTATGTATGAGCATCACAAACATGTGGAGGTGTATGTATGAGCATCACAAACATGTGGAGGTGTATGTATGTATGAGCATCACAAACATGTGGAGGTGTAATGTATGAGCATCACAAACATGTGGAGGTGTGTGTGTATGAGCATCACAAACATGTGGAGGTGTATGTATGAGCATCACAAACATGTGGAGGTGTATGTATGTATGAGCATCACAAACATGTGGATGTGTAGTGTATGAGCAGCACAAACATGTGGAGGTGTATGTATGAGCATCACAAACATGTGGAGGTATGTGTGTGTGTGTGTGTGTGCCATCACAAACATGTGGAGGTGTGTGTATGAGCATCACAAACATGTGGAGGTGTATGTGTATGAGCATCACAAACATGTGGAGGTGTGTGTATGAGCATCACAAACATGTGGAGGTGTGTGTATGAGCATCACAAACATGTGTGTGTGTGAGCATCACAAACATGTGTGTGTGTGTGAGCATCACAAACATGTGGAGGTGTATGTATGAGCATCACAAACATGTGGAGGTGTGTGTATGAGCATCACAAACATGTGTGTGTGTGTGAGCATCACAAACATGTGTGTGTGTGTGTGAGCATCACAAACATGTGGAGGTGTGTGTGTGAGCATCACAAACATGTGGAGGTGTGTGTGTGAGCATCACAAACATGTGTGTGTGTGTGAGCATCACAAACATGTGGAGGTGTGTGTGTGAGCATCACAAACATGTGGAGGTGTGTGTGTGTGAGCATCACAAACATGTGGAGGTGTATGTATGAGCATCACAAACATGTGGAGGTGTATGTGTGTGAGCATCACAAACATGTGGAGGTATGTGTGTGAGCATCACAAACATGTGGAGGTGTATGTGTGTGAGCATCACAAACATGTGGAGGTGTATGTGTGTGAGCATCACAAACATGTGGAGGTGTATGTGTGTGAGCATCACAAACATGTGGAGGTGTATGTGTGTGTCCATCACAAACATGTGGAGGCCTATGTATGAGCATCACAAACATGTGGAGGTGTGTGTGTGTTAGCATCAAAAACATGTGGAGGTGTATGTGTGTGAGCATCACAAACATGTGGAGGCATATGTATGAGCATCACAAACATGTGGAGGTGTATGTATGAGCAACACAAACATGTGGAGGTGTATGTATGAGCATTACAAACATGTGGAGGTGTGTTGTGTGTGAGCATCACAAACATGTGGAGGTGTATGTATGAGCATCACAAACATGTGGAGGCATATGTATGAGCATCACAAACATGTGGAGGTGTATGTATGAGCATCACAAACATGTGGAGGTGTATGTGTGTGAGCATCACAAACATGTGGAGGCATATGTATGAGCATCACAAACATGTGGAGGCATATGTATGAGCATCACAAACATGTGGAGGTGTATGTATGAGCATCACAAACATGTGGAGGTGTATGTGTGTGAGCATCACAAACATGTGGAGGCATATGTATGAGCATCACAAACATGTGGAGGTGTATGTATGAGCATCACAAACATGTGGAGGTGTATGTATGAGCATCACAAACATGTGGAGGTGTATGTGTGTGAGCATCACAAACATGTGGAGGTGTATGTATGAGCATCACAAACATGTGGAGGTGTATGTATGAGCATCACAAACATGTGGAGGTGTATGTGTGTGAGCATCACAAACATGTGGAGGTGTATGTATGAGCATCACAAACATGTGGAGGTGTATGTATGAGCATCACAAACATGTGGAGGTGTATGTATGAGCATCACAAACATGTGGAGGTGTGTGTGTGTGAGCATCACAAACATGTGGAGGTGTATGTGTGTGAGCATCACAAACATGTGGAGGTGTATGTGTGTGAGCATCACAAACATGTGGAGGTGTATGTATGAGCATCACAAACATGTGGAGGTGTATGTGTGTGAGCATCACAAACATGTGGAGGTGTATGTGTATGAGCATCACAAACATGTGGAGGTGTATGTATGAGCATCACAAACATGTGGAGGTGTGTGTGAGAGCATCACAAACATGTGGAGGTGTATGTATGAGCATCACAAACATGTGGAGGTGTATGTGTATGAGCATCACAAACATGTGGAGGTGTATGTATGAGCATCACAAACATGTGGAGGTGTATGTGTGTGAGCATCACAAACATGTGGAGGTGTATGTATGAGCATCACAAACATGTGGAGGTGTATGTATGAGCATCACAAACATGTGGAGGTGTATGTGTGTGAGCATCACAAACATGTGGAGGTGTATGTATGAGCATCACAAACATGTGGAGGTGTATGTGAGCATCACAAACATGTGGAGGTGTATGTATGAGCATCACAAACATGTGGAGGCATATGTATGGGCATCACAAACATGTGGAGGCGTATGTATGAGCATCACAAACATGTGGTGTGTGTGTGTGAGCATCACAAACATGTGGAGGTGTGTGTGTGTGAGCATCACAAACATGTGGAGGTGTGTGTGTGAGCATCACAAACATGTGGAGGTGTATGTATGAGCATCACAAACATGTGGAGGTGTATGTGTATGAGCATCACAAACATGTGGAGGTGTATGTGAGCATCACAAACATGTGGAGGTGTATGTATGAGCATCACAAACATGTGGAGGCATATGTATGAGCATCACAAAAATGTGGAGGCGTATGTATGAGCATCACAAACATGTGGAGGTGTGTGTGTGTGAGCATCACAAACATGTGGAGGTGTGTGTGTGTGAGCATCACAAACATGTGGAGGTGTGTGTGTGTGAGCATCACAAACATGTGGAGGTGTATGTATGAGCATCACAAACATGTGGAGGTGTATGTGTATGAGCATCACAAACATGTGGAGGTGTATGTATGAGCATCACAAACATGTGGAGGCATATGTATGAGCATCACAAACATGTGGAGGCATATGTATGAGCATCACAAACATGTGGAGGTGTATGTGTGAGCATCACAAACATGTGGAGGTGTATGTGTATGAGCATCACAAACATGTGGAGGTGTATGTATGAGCATCACAAACATGTGGAGGCATATGTATGAGCATCACAAACATGTGGAGGCATATGTATGAGCATCACAAACATGTGGAGGTGTATGTATGTATGAGCATCACAAACATGTGGAGGTGTATGTGTGAGCATCACAAACATGTGGAGGTGTGTGTGTGTGAGCATCACAAACATGTGGAGGTGTGTGTGTGTGTGAGCATCACAAACATGTGGAGGCATATGTATGAGCATCACAAACATGTGGAGGTGTATGTGAGCATCACAAACATGTGGAGGTGTATGTATGAGCATCACAAACATGTGGAGGTGTATGTATGAGCATCACAAACATGTGGAGGTGTATGTATGAGCATCACAAACATGTGGGTGTATGTATGAGCATCACAAACATGTGGAGGTGTATGTGTGTGAGCATCACAAACATGTGGAGGTGTATGTGTGAGCATCACAAACATGTGGAGGTGTGTGTGTGAGCATCACAAACATGTGGTGTGTGTGTGAGCATCACAAATATGTGGAGGTGTGTGTGAGCATCACAAGATAAGATGTGTGTTTATCACAAACATGTGGAGGTGTGTGTGTGTAAATATAGTTCAGTACATGTCATAAACAACTTTGTAATTCAACAAGTATGTGTGAATATCATAAAGTAAAGGTTGTGTATTATAAAGAGGTTATTGTATACCACAGACAAATGTGAGTTCATGTGCACAGTAAACTAGTTGAGCATTAGTGTATCATAAACAAGTGTAGCTGTGTGTATCATAAACAAGTGTAACTGTATTATCATACACAAGTGTAACTGTATGTATAATAAACAAGTGTAAATGTATGTATCATAAACAAGTGTAACTATGTATCATAAACAAGTGTAAATGTATGTATCATAAACAAGTGTAACTATGTATCATAAACAAGTGTAACTGTATGTATAATAAGCACGTGTAAATGTATGTATCATAAACAAGTGTAACTATGTATCATAAACAAGTGTAAATGTATGTATCATAAACAAGTGTAACTGTATGTATCATAAACAAGTGTAAATGTATGTATCATAAAAAAGTGTAACTGTATGTATCATAAACAAGTGTAAATGTATGTATCATAAACAAGTGTAACTATTATCATAAACAAGTGTAGCTGTATGTATCATAAACAAGTGTAACTGTATTATCATAAACAAGTGTAGCTGTGTGTATCATAAACAAGTGTAACTGTATTATCATAAAGAAGTGTAACTGTATGTATAATAAACAAGTGTAAATGTATGTATCATAAACAAGTGTATCTGTATGTATCTTAAACAAGTGTAACTGTATGTATCATAAACAAGTGTAGCTATGTATCATAAACAAGTGTAACTGTATGTATCATAAACAAGTGTAGCTATGTATCATAAACAAGTGTAACTGTATGTATCATAAACAAGTGTAGCTGTATGTATCATAAACAAGTGTAACTATGTATCATAAACAAGTGTAACTGTATGTACCATAAACAAGTGTAACTATGTATCATAAACAAGTGTAACTATGTATCATAAACAAGTGTAGCTGTATGTATCATAAACAAGTGTAACCGTGTGTATCATAAACAAGTGTAACTGTGTGTATCATAAACAAGTGTAGCTGTATGTATCATAAACAAGTGTAGCTGTATGTGGAGCTGTATGTATCATAAACAAGTGTAACTGTGTGTATCATAAACAAGTGTAGCTGTATGTATCATAAACAAGTGTAACTGTATGTATCACAAACAAGTGTAACTGTATGTATCATAAACAAGTGTAGCTGTATGTATCATAAACAAGTGTAACTATATGTATAATAAACAAGTGTAGCTGTATGTATCATAAACAAGTGTAACTGTATGTATCATAAACAAGTGTAGCTGTATGTATCATCAAACAAGTGTAACTGTATGTATCATAAACACTGTATGTATCGTAAACAAGTGTACTGTATCATAAACAAGTGTAGCTGTATGTATCATAAACAAGTGTAGCTGTATGTATCATAAACAAGTGTAGCTGTATGTATCATAAACAAGTATGTATTATAAACAAGTGTAGCTGTATGCATCATAAACAAGTGTAGCTGTATGCATCATAAACAAGTGTAGCTGTATGTATCATAAACAAGTGTAGCTGTATGTATCATAAACAAGTGTAGCTGTATGTATCATAAACAAGTGTGTATTATAAACAAGTGCAGCTGTATGTATCATAAACAAGTGTGTATTATAAACAAGTGTAGCTGTATGTATCATAAACAAGTGTGTATTATAAACAAGTGTAGCTGTATGTATCATAAACAAGTATGTATTATAAACAAGTGTAGCTGTATGCATCATAAACAAGTGTGTATTATAAACAAGTGTAGCTGTATGTATCATAAACAAGTATGCATTATAAACAAGTGTAGCTGTATGCATCATAAACAAGTGTGTATTATAAACAAGTGTAGCTGTATGTATCATAAACAAGTATGTATTATAAACAAGTGTAGCTGTATGTATCATAAACAAGTATGTATTATAAACAAGTGTAGCTGTATGTATCATAAACAAGTGTGTATTATAAACAAGTGTAGCTGTATGTATCATAAACAAGTGTGTATTATAAACAAGTGTAGCTGTATGTATCATAAACAAGTGTGTATTATAAACAAGTGTAGCTGTATGTATCATAAACAAGTATGTATTATAAACAAGTGTAGCTGTATGTATCATAAACAAGTATGTATTATAAACAAGTGTAGCTGTATGTATCATAAACAAGTGTGTATTATAAACAAGTGTAGCTGTATGTATCATAAACAAGTGTGTATTATAAACAAGAGTAGCTGTATGTATCATAAATAAGTATGTATTATAAACAAGTGTAGCTGTATGTATCATAAACAAGTGTGTATTATAAACAAGTGTAGCTGTATGCATCATACACAAGTATGTATTATAAACAAGTGTAGCTGTATGCATCATAAACAAGTATGTATTATAAACAAGTGTAGCTGTATGTATCATAAACAAGTGTGTATTATAAACAAGTGTAGCTGTATGTATCATAAACAAGTGTGTATTATAAACAAGTGTAGCTGTATGCATCATAAACAAGTATGTATTATAAACAAGTGTAGCTGTATGTATCATAAACAAGTATGTATTATAAACAAGTGTAGCTGTATGTATCATAAACAAGTGTGTATTATAAACAAGTGTAGCTGTATGTATCATAAACAAGTGTGTATTATAAACAAGTGTGTATTATATGTGTGTATGTAGCAGACAAGACAGATTGTGTGTTTACTGTCTTTGCCTATGTCTCTCTCTCTCTCTCTCTCTCTCTCCTCTCTCTCTCTCTCTCTCCTCTCTCTCTCTCTCTCTCTCTCTCTCTCTGTCTCTCTCCCTCTCTCTCTCTCTCATATAAAAATTTACACATGCATGGATGTATCTGTTTATCTGGGAAACTATGATACCAGACAAGTGAACACAAAGAACAGGCAAAGTGAAACAAATCACAGCTGACCATGAGCATGCACCAATAAGAGGCAGATAACTACAAGTACTTCAAATAAGGCATGCAGTACTTACATGTTGCCCTGAGTTCCCAACACTAGTTGTATAATTCATATTATTATTATTATTTTTAACTTTCTCTCTCCTTCTCTCTCATCTATCATGTCTTCTTTCCTCTTGTCAATGCTTCCCTCTCTGTGGTTGTCTTTCTCTCCCCCCTCCCACACACACACAGACAATTAAAACCTGTATTATTGAAGACATTCAATCAAGCAGTAAACACATTTGATTTGTAGTGGCTGAATTGACAATTCCATCCCTCAGTCAAGATAATAAAAGTAAATATACTGAGAGCAGTCAGTCAGGAGTCTGAGAGAAGTCAACAAAGAGACAGAGCAGTCAGACAATCTAAATGCTGAGAGTAGCCAGACAATCATATACTGAGAGTAGTCAGTCAAGATGCTGACAGTACTCAGACAATCATATATTGATAGTAGTCAGTCGAGATACTGACAGTACTCAGACAATCATATACTGAGAGTAGTCAGTCGAGATGCTGACAGTACTCAGACAATCATATACTGAGAGTAGTCAGTCGAGATGCTGACAGTACTCAGACAATCATATATTGAGAGTAGTCAGTCGAGATGCTGACAGTACTCAGACAATCATATATTGAGAGTAGTCAGTCGAGATGCTGACAGTACTCAGACAATCATATATTGAGAGTAGTCAGTCGAGATGCTGACAGTACTCAGACAATCATATACTGAGAGTAGTCAGTCGAGATGCTGACAGTACTCAGACAATCATATACTGAGAGTAGTCAGTCGAGATGCTGACAGTACTCAGACAATCATATATTGAGAGTAGTCAGTCGAGATGCTGACAGTACTCAGACAATCATATATTGAGAGTAGTCAGTCGAGATGCTGACAGTACTCAGACAATCATATATTGAGAGTAGTCAGTCGAGATGCTGACAGTACTCAGAGAATCATATACTGAGAGTAGTCAGTCGAGATGCTGATAGTACTCAGACAATCATATACTGAGAGTAGTCAGTCAAGATGCTGACAGTACTCAGAGAATCATATACTGAGAGTAGTCAGTCAAGATGCTGACAGTACTCAGAGAATCATATACTGAGAGTAGTCAGTCGAGATGCTGACAGTACTCAGAGAATCATATATTGAGAGTAGTCAGTCGAGATGCTGACAGTACTCAGACAATCATATATTGAGAGTAGTCAGTCGAGATGCTGACAGTACTCAGACAATCATACACTGAGAGTAGTCAGTCGAGATGCTGACAGTACTCAGACAATCATATACTGAGAGTAGTCAGTCGAGATGCTGACAGTACTCAGACAATCATATACTGAGAGTAGTCAGTCGAGATGCTGACAATACTCAGACAATCATATACTGAGAGTAGTCAGTCGAGATGCTGACAGTACTCAGACAATCATATATTGAGAGTAGTCAGTCGAGATGCTGACAGTACTCAGACAATCATATATTGAGAGTAGTCAGTCGAGATGCTGATAGTACTCAGACAATCATATACTGAGAGTAGTCAGTCGAGATGCTGATAGTACTCAGACAATCATATATTGGTAGTAGTCAGTCGAGATGCTGACAGTACTCAGACAATCATATATTGAGAGTAGTCAGTCGAGATGCTGATAGTACTCAAAAGACAATCATATACTGAGAGTAGTCAGTCGAGATGCTGATAGTACTCAGATAACCATATATTGAGAGTAGTCAGTCGAGATGCTGACAGTACTCAGACAATCATATATTGAGAGTAGTCAGTCGAGATGCTGACAGTACTCAGACAATCATATACTGAGAGTAGTCAGTCGAGATGCTGACAGTACTCAGACAATCATATACTGAGAGTAGTCAGTCGAGATGCTGACAGTACTCAGACAATCATATACTGAGAGTAGTCAGTCGAGATGCTGACAGTACTCAGACAATCATATACTGAGAGTAGTCAGTCGAGATGCTGACAGTACTCAGACAATCATATATTGATAGTAGTCAGTCAAGATGCTGACAGTACTCAGACAATCATATATTGATAGTAGTCAGTCAAGATGCTAACAGTACTCAGACAATCATATACTGAGAGTAGTCAGTCGAGATGCTGACAGTACTCAGACAATCATATATTGAGAGATGCTGATTGTACTCATTTAATCATATATTGAGAGTAGTAAGTCAAGATGCTGATAGTAGTCAGATAATCATATATTGAGAGTAGTAAGCTGAGATGCTAATAGTAGTCGGATAATCATATATTGAGAGTAGTAAGCCGAGATGCTAATAGTAGTTGGATAATCATATATTGAGAGTAGTAAGTTGAGATGCTGATAGTAGTCAGTCGAGATGCTGATAGTAGTCAGAGAATCATATACTGAGAGTAGTCAGAGAATCATATACTGAGAGTAGTCAGAGAATCATATACTGAGAGTAGTCAGAGAATCATATACTGAGAGTAGTCAGAGAATCATATATTGAAAGTAGTCAGAGAATCATATACTGAGAGTAGTCAGAGAATCATATACTGAGAGTAGTCAGAGAATAATATACTGAGAGTAGTCAGAGAATCATATACTGAGAGTCTGAGAATCATATATTGAAAGTAGTCAGAGAGTCATAAACTGAGAGTTGTCACAGAATCATATATTGAAAGTAGTCAGAGTCATAAACTGAGAGTTGTCACAGAATCATATATTGAAAGTTGTCAGAGAATCATATATTGAAAGTAGTCACAGAGTAATATATGGAAAGTACTCACAGAATAATATATGGAAAGTAGTCACAGAGTTATATATGAATTCAAGCTAACACTTGTCTATATCATATATTGAAAATAGTCAGACAGTTATATATTTAAAGTAGTCTGAAAGTCATAAACTGAGAGTAGTCAAAGATACGTACTTGTCTATGATTATCACGGTCATTCAATGATATATATACACACTTACTTGTCTATGATTATCAGGGCCAGTCAATGAAACACACACTTACATGTCTATGATTATCAGGGCCAGTCAATGAAACACACTTACTTGTCTATGATTATTAGGGGGAGTCTATCATAAAACTGTCATTTACTGCCAATATAGTACCTTGCAGAGGGTCTTTGAGCCTGAGGAATTAAGGCCGCCTGGCTAGTGCAGTCGCCGCAAACTGTGCAGGTTAGGATTTTCTTTTTGCCCCCGACAGAAAAAAATCCCACACCTTACCGAGGGATCGAACCCGGGTCTCCCGAATGAGAGTCCAGCATTCTAGCCACTCGGCCAGCCACTCCTCTGGGAGTCAATGAAAAATATACACTTACTTGTCTATGATTATCAGGGCCAGTCAATGAAACATACACTTACTTGTATATGAATATCAGGGTCAGTCAATGAGACATACACACTTACTTGTCTATGATTATCAGGGTCAGTCAACGAAACACACTTACTTGTCTATGATTATAAGGGTCAATCAATGAAACACACACATGTGTCTATGATCATTGGGGTCAGTCAACGAAACACACACTTACTTGTCCATGATTCTCTTGGTGCTGTCTACTTTGTCTGTGTCCATGCGGATACTGTATTTGATGACAGTTGGAAGGTTCACCTCATCCTCATCAAATCCATCAAAGGCAATGGCTGCAGGAGCATAGGTGTACTAATTAATGGCATGCAACTGTTCTCATGCAAGTGCTAAATACTCACTTGCTGGCAATTCGCTTTGTGTTATCCACCTTATCTGAATCCATTCTGATTTTATATATGACCAAACTGGGAATGTCCACATCAGTCTGTGCTATATTGTCAAACACAACAGCTGTAAAACAATTGTTATGTCAATTAATGACAGCAACAAAAATGGTTCCACACATAAAAACCTAGAAATAGTTTGCAACAGAGCCAACAAATCAACAATTGTCACAGTCAACAAAGCAACAATTGTCACACTCAACAAAACAACAATTGTTACAGTCAACAAAACAATTGTCACACTCAACAAAACAACAATTGTCACACTCAACAAAACAACAATTGTCACAGTCAACAAAACAACAATTGTCACACTCAATAAAACAACAATTGTTACAGTCAACAAAACAACAATTGTCACACTCAACAAAACAATTGTCACACTCAACAAAACAACAATTGTCACACTCAACAAAACAACAATTGTTACAGAGTCAACACAACAACAATTGTTACAGAGTCAACAAAACAACAATTGTTACAGTCTTTTGTTCCATGGGTACGTATACAGTGAGAATTGTACAGTCATGACCAGGTAAGTATACAGTGAGAATTGTACAGTCATGACCAGGTAGGTATACATGTGAGAATTGTACAGTCATGACCAGGTATACAGTGAGAATTGTACAATCATGACCAGGTATACAGTGAGAATTGTACAGTCATGACCAGGTAGGTATACAGAGAATTGTACAGTCATGACCAGGTATACATGTGAGAATTGTACAGTCATGACCAGGTAGGTATACATGAGAATTGTACAGTCATGACCAGGTATACAGTGAGAATTGTACAGTCATGACCAGGGTATACAGTGAGAATTGTACAGTCATGACCAGGTAGGTATACAGTGAGAATTGTACAGTCATGACCAGGTATACAGTGAGAATTGTACAGTCATGACCAGGTAGGTATACAGTGAGAATTGTACAGTCATGACCAGGTATACAGTGAGAATTGTACAGTCATGACCAGGTATACAGTGAGAATTGTACAGTCATGACCAGGTATACAGTGAGAATTGTACAGTCATGACCAGGTATACAGTGAGAATTGTACAGTCATGACCAGGTATACAGTGAGAATTGTACAGTCATGACCAGGTATACAGTGAGAATTGTACAGTCATGACCAGGTATACTGTGAGAATTGTACAGTCATGACCAGGTATACAGTGAGAATTGTACAGTCATGACCAGGTATACAGTGAGAATTGTACAGTCATGAATACAGTGAGAATTGTACAGTCATGACCAGGTAGGTATACAGTGAGAATTGTACAGTCATGACCAGGTATACAGTGAGCATTGTACAGTCATGACCAGGTATACAGTGAGAATTGTACAGTCATGACCAGGTATACAGTGAGAATTGTACAGTCATGACCAGGTAGGTATACAGAGAATTGTACAGTCATGACCAGGTATACAGTGAGCATTGTACAGTCATGACCAGGTATACAGTGAGAATTGTACAGTCATGACCAGGTAGGTATACAGTGAGAATTGTACAGTCATGACCAGGTAGGTATACAGTGAAATGACCAGGTATACAGTGAGAATTGTACAAATCAAATCAAATCAAATCAACTTTATTAGGGTCACAAATTGGGCGCGCAGGCCCGTCTTACATTCGGCCCTTCCAATCACTCGTCTTTCGTTCATCAAGAGCATTATACATTTACATAGGAAGAAAAATAAACATTGTGAAATGAATGTTGTAAACATAAACAAGGCTAATTACCATGTTATGAAGCCCATCTCCCACCTACCCATACATCACCCCACCCACACACATACCCCCACCTACCCATACATCACCCCACCCACACACACACCCCCACCTACCCATACATCACCCCACCCACACACATACCGCCACCTACCCATACATCACCCCACCCACACACACACCCCCACCTACCCATACATCTCCCCACCCACACACATACCCCCACCTATCCATACATCACCCCACCCACACACCCCCACCTACCCATACATCTCCCCACCCACACACCCCCACCTATCCATACATCACCCCACCCACACACACACACCCCCACCTACCCATACATCTCCCCACCCACACACACCCCCACCTACCATACATCACCCCACCCACACACACACCCCCACCTATCCATACATCACCCCACCCACACACACACACCCCACCTACCCATACATCTCCCCACCCACACACACCCCCACCTATCCATACATCACCCCACCCACACACACACACCCCCACCTACCCATACATCACCCCCACCCACACACACCCCACATACCCATACATCTCCCCACCCCACACACACACCCCCACCTATCCTTACATCACCCCACCCACACACACACCCCCACCTATAATTACATCACCCCACCCACACACACACACACCCCCACCTACCACACACACGCACACCAAGGGACACATACATACCCCACCAACCGACCCATCCCCCTCCCACACATCCCCCACCCACGCACACTGCCCTCACCTGGTCCCCCAACCAAAACACACTCGCCACCCACAAACATTCCCCCACCAACCCACACATCCCACGCCCATCCACATCCTACCCCACACATCCTCTCCCCACCCACACCTCAAACCACCCATCCCCCAGCCACATCTCCATCGACAACATATTCCCCACCCACACACACACAATCCCCACCAACCCACACATCGCACATCCACTCACACATCCTCAAACCATACACACACATCCCCACCAACTGACATGTCCCTACCCCCCCCCCCCCCCCACATATACATCTCCCTAATCACCCATACATCCCCAATCCACTCACACACACCCCACCACCCACACATACAACTTCCACCCACCCACACATGCCTTAACCTAATCCCTTACCACACAATCCCCCACCCGCACATCACATACACCCCCTACCACGCACTATTCCCAACCCACGCACCACACACACACACATATCCCTCACCAACACATCCCCACTTACACACCACACACATATCCCCCACCCAGATACCACACAATATTCCCACCCACACCCACACAGATACCCTTACCCATCCACCCCACATACACCCACTCACACACCACAAAAATCAGTCAGTACAGTCATGACCAGGCAGGTATACAGTGAGAATTGTACAGTCATGACCAGGTAGGTATACAGTGAAATGACCAGGTATACAGTGAGAATTGTACAGTCATGACCAGGTAGGTATACAGTGAGAATTGTACAGTCATGACCAGGTATACAGTGAGAATTGTACAGTCATGACCAGGTATACAGTGAGAATTGTACAGTCATGACCAGGTATACAGTGAGAATTGTACAGTCATGACCAGGTATACAGTGAGAATTGTACAGTCATGACCAGGTATACAGAGAGAATTATACAGTCATGACCAGGTAGGTATACAGTGAGAATTGTACAGTCATGACCAGGTATACAGAGAGAATTATACAGTCATGACCAGGTAGGTATACAGTGAGAATTGTACAGTCATGACCAGGTATACAGAGAGAATTGTACAATCATGACCAGGTAGGTATACAGTGAGAATTGTACAGTCATGACCAGGTATACAGTGAGAATTGTACAGTCATGACCAGGTATACAGTGAGAATTGTAGAGTCATGACCAGGTATACAGTGAGAATTGTACAGTCATGACCAGGTAAGTATACAGTGAGAATTGTACAGTCATGACCAGGTAGGTATACTGTGAGAATTGTACAGACATGACCAGGTATACAGTGAGAATTGTAGAGTCATGACCAGGTATACAGTGAGAATTGTACAGTCATGACCAGGTATACAGTGAGAATTGTACAGTCATGACCAGGTAGGTATACAGTGAGAATTGTACAGTCATGACCAGGTATACAGTGAGAATTGTACAGTCATGACCAGGTATAAAGAGAATTGTACAGTCATGACCAGGTATACAGAGAATTGTACAGTCATGACCAGGTATACAGTGAGAATTGTACAGTCATGACCAGGTATACAGAGAATTGTACAGTCATGACCAGGTATACAGTGAGAATTGTACAGTCATGACCAGGTAGGTATACAGAGAGAAGTATACAGTCATGACCAGGTATACAGAGAATTGTACAGTCATGACCAGGTATACAGTGAGAATTGTACAGTCATGACCAGGTATACAGTGAGAATTGTACAGTCATGACCAGGTATACAGTAAGAATTGTACAGTCATGACCAGGTATACAGAGAATTGTACAGTCATGACCAGGTATACAGTGAGAATTGTACAGTCATGACCAGGTATACAGTGAGAATTGTACAGTCATGACCAGGTATACAGTGAGAATTGTACAGTCATGACCAGGTATACAGTGAGAATTGTACAGTGATGACCAGGTATACAGTGAGAATTGTACAGTCATGACCAGGTATACAGTGAGAATTGTACAGTGATGACCAGGTATACAGTGAGAATTGTACAGTCATGACCAGGTATACAGTGAGAATTGTACAGTCATGACCAGGTATACAGTGAGAATTGTACAGTCATGACCAGGTAGGTATACAGTGAGAATTGTACAGTCATGAATACAGTGAGAATTGTACAGTCATGAATACAGTGAGAATTGTACAGTCATGAATACAGTGAGAATTGTACAGTCATGACCAGGTATACAGTGAGAATTGTACAGTCATGACCAGGTATACAGAGAATTGTACAGTCATGACCAGGTATACAGAGAATTGTACAGTCATGACCAGGTATACTGTGAGAATTGTACAGTCATGACCAGGTATACAGTGAGAATTGTACAGTCATCACCAGGTATACAGTGAGAATTGTACAGTCATGACCAGGTAGGTATACAGTGAGAATTGTACAGTCATGACCAGGTATACAGTGAGAATTGTACAGTCATGACCAGGTAGGTATACAGTGAGAATTGTACAGTCATGACCAGGTATACAGTGAGAATTGTACAGTCATGACCAGGTAGGTATACAGTGAGAATTGTACAGTCATGACCAGGTATACAGTGAGAATTGTACAGTCATGACCAGGTATACTGTGAGAATTGTACAGTCATGACCAGGTATACAGTGAGAATTGTATAGACATGACCAGGTATACAGTGAGAATTGTATAGACATGACCAGGTATACAGTGAGAATTGTATAGACATGACCAGGTATACAGTGAGAATTGTACAGTCATGACCAGGTATACAGTGAGAATTGTATAGACATGACCAGGTATACAGTGAGAATTGTATAGACATGACCAGGTATACAGTGAGAATTGTACAGTCATGACCAGGTATACAGTGAGAATTGTATAGACATGACCAGGTATACAGTGAGAATTGTATAGACATGACCAGGTATACAGTGAGAATTGTATAGACATGACCAGGTAGGTATACAGAGAATTGTACAGTCATGACCAGGTATACAGTGAGAATTGTACAGTCATGACCAGGTATACAGTGAGAATTGTACAGTCATGACCAGGTATACAGAGAATTGTACAGTCATGACCAGGTATACAGTGAGAAACCACTGCCAAACATCCAGTAAGACACACAGTTATTTCTACCTGACCAAAAAGTGTTGTTCTCAATGCTTTTCAGACTTTCCTCCACAAGTTCAGAGGAGTTTGGGTGACCCACAAATTTATTCAAGTTGAAGCACTGAAATGTATATATATACATACAGATTTAGCCATTTTCTTAACTATTTTCTGAATTATTTTGTGTAATGTTTATTTCTATTTGAAAAAATCCTTCCTCTGTTCTAAACTTGTGACAAACACTTCCATTGTTCATTGTCCACTGATTTACTGCTTCATACATCTGTAGATGTATCTCTGACTCACGGTTTCACTGCTTTACACATGTGTATATCCACAGATCCCACTGCTGTCATTTCCTTCAGTGAATCAAGTTATCAAGTCAACAGTATTCAAATCTCATTCAATTGTTGATTTCTGAAATTGTGTGTAAACTACAGGACATTCTGTGTGTCAATGAATGAAGTTATAGAACAATATATGTGTCAATGAATCAAGTTACAAGACAATATATGTGTCAATGAATCAAGTTACAAGACAATATATGTGTCAATGAATCAAGTTACAAGACAATATATGTGTCAATCAAGTTACAAGACAATATATGTGTCAATGAATCAAGTTACAAGACAATATATGTGTCAATCAAGTTACAAGACAATATATGTGTCAATCAAGTTACAAGACAATATATGTGTCAATGAATCAAGTTACAAGACAATATATGTGTCAATCAAGTTACAAGACAATATATGTGTCAATGAATCAAGTTACAAGACAATATATGTGTCAATGAATCAAGTTACAAGACAATATATGTGTCAATCAAGTTACAAGACAATATATGTGTCAATGAATCAAGTTACAAGATAATATATGTGTCAATGAATCAAGTTACAAGACAATATATGTGTCAATGAATCAAGTTACAAGACAATATATGTGTCAATGAATCAAGTTACAAGACGATATATGTGTCAATGAATCAAGTTACAAAACAATATATGTGTCAATGAATCAAGTTACAAGACAATATGTGTGTCAATGAATCAAGTTACAGGACAATATATGTGTCAATGAATCAAGTTACAAGACAATATATGTGTCAATGAATCAAGTTACAAGACAATATATGTGTCAATGAATCAAGTTACAGGACAATATATGTGTCAATGAATCAAGTTACAAGACAATATATGTGTCAATGAATCAAGTTACAAGACAATATATGTGTCAATGAATCAAGTTACAAGACAATATATGTGTCAATGAATCAAGTTACAGGACAATATATGTGTCAATGAATCAAGTTACAAGACAATATATGTGTCAATCAAGTTACAAGACAATATATGTGTCAATGAATCAAGTTACAAGACAATATATGTGTCAATCAAGTTACAAGACAATATGTGTGTCAATGAATCAAGTTACAAGACAATATGTGTGTCAATGAATCAAGTTACAAGACAATATATGTGTCAATGAATCAAGTTACAAGACAATATATGTGTCAATCAAGTTACAAGACAATATATGTGTCAATCAAGTTACAAGACAATATATGTGTCAATGAATCAAGTTACAAGACAATATGTGTGTCAATGAATCAAGTTACAGGACAATATATGTGTCAATGAATCAAGTTACAAGACAATATATGTGTCAATGAATCAAGTTACAAGACAATATATGTGTCAATGAATCAAGTTACAAGACAATATGTGTGTCAATGAATCAAGTTACAGGACAATATGTGTGTCAATGAATCAAGTTACAAGACAATATATGTGTCAATGAATCAAGTTACAAGACAATATATGTGTCAATGAATCAAGTTACAAGACAATATGTGTCAATCAAGTTACAAGACAATATATGTGTCAATGAATCAAGTTACAAGACAATATATGTGTCAATGAATCAAGTTACAGGACGATATATGTGTCAATGAATCAAGTTACATGACAATGTGTGTGTCAATGAATCAAGTTAAGGGATATTATCTGTGTCAATGAATCAAGTTACAAGACAATATATGTGTCAATGAATCAAGTTACAAGACAATATATGTGTCAATGAATCAAGTTACAAGACAATATATGTGTCAATGAGTTTCTGCTGCCTTTCGATTTTTTCCTCCGCGGTCAGCCATGGGATGATCTCTCCGTCTTCTATGTAGTACGAGTATTCGGCAAAATCAGGTTAATAGTATCTAGTTGGATATTCTACCGGTCTCCTGAGTTTCTTGGGTTTCTTCCTTTCTCTTTCACCCCAACACCTTTTGAATTCCTGGTGCCTGAGTTCCTCCACTCTTGCATCTGCTAGTAGCTCCTCCAACATAGGTTCCCGTGGTCTTTCCATGACGTCATCAGGGTGCTCATCTCGGTTTTCTTTGGATGTCTGGCGGGATATTGTCGTGGCTGGGCTGCTGGCTTTGTCTTGTGGTTCCGGCTCTGTCTCTTGTTGGATTTCATCTTGCGGTTTCTCTGTGTTCTTTTCTGTTTCTTGTGCTGGTTTGATTTGGGTTGGCTCCCTTTCAGTTGTTAGCATTTCTCTTACCGCTTTGATGTCTCGTAGAATCTCTTCATTTATCTTTGTCATCTGCCTCATGTTCTCCACCTCTTGTTTGATGTCCCGCTGGATCTCCTTTATTTCAGCAAGAAGTTTCCCATTGTCGCTGGTTGGTGCCAATGTTTGCAGTAGCTTGACTTGCTTCTTTAACTCATCAATCTGGCTTTGCAGTTGCTCTTTCTCGGCTTGTGAACTAACGAACGAACGAGCGAACGAACGAACGAACAAACTTTATTTTAAAAGGGTAACAAATTGGGCAACGCAGGCACGTCTTACACTCGGCCCTTTCAATCACTCATCTTTCACTCATCAAATGTGCATGTTACATTTACATATGGGAAAAAAAAACATTGTCAAATAGATTTTGTAAGCATAAACAATGCATACTACGCATGTTCGACGTGAGATGCAGGTTGCTGTCTCCTACCTCCGCATTGCGTCCTTATATGGTGTCTTTGTGGTGATGGCGATCTTTAAGACGTCTCTGTGTCTTTGGAGGTACGAACAGCCTGAGTATCTTGCTCCATGCTTGTCAAGGCAGTTGGCGCACTTTCTTTTGTTGTTGGGTGCTCGGAAGTCCGTGTCCAGTTTGGCCAGATTTCCGTCTTACTGCAGCATGCTGCTCTGCTGTGGCCAGCCCTCTGACATCTTGAACATTGATTGGCTCTTGGGATGAATCTCTCCAGCTGTTGTATTTTCTTGCTGATTGATACAGTGGTCGGCATTTCGCTGCCCCCCTACGTCACCACTGCCAAGGTTGTAGGTATCTTGGAGTCGGTCAGGAGCCGCTCCGCCTTCAAAACATCGGATGTGAGGATTCTCTTCTCGTAGCTGCTTCAGAATTTCTTCGTCTGTCAGCTGCACTTGGATACACTTGACAACCCACTTGCTTGTCGGTGAGTTGGTGTTTCCGACTCTGGTGTCTTTCTCCTCCCTCTTCTCCTCAGTAGGTTTGGCTCTTGTCTGTGGTGGGCTGTCGATCTTCTCCCTCATGGTAGCTTCAGAAATAGCTGTAGTTTCAGGTTCTTTGATGCATCTAGCAGGCATGTTCTCCATGTTCATCTTCTTCACAGTCTTGTCGCCTCCCACGCTGCACATCTTGGATACCGCATGCTTCTTGTTGTTGGACTTGCCACGTGACATTTTCCACCAGATCAGGCTTCTTGACTGGTTAAGGCGACTTGTCTTGACGCGACGACGCACAAATGACAAATGTGTGTCAATCAAGTTACAAAACAATATATGTGTCAATCAAGTTACAAGACAATATGTGTCAATCAAGTTACAAAACAATATATCTGTCAATGAATCAAGTTACAAGACATTATGTGTGTCAATCAAGTTACAAGACAATATGTGACATATGACAGGACATTACGTGTGTCAATCACGTTACAAGACAATATATGACATATGACAGGACATTACGTGTGTTCATGAATCAAACGACTGACCTTGAAGTAGTTGCTGGCAGTTGACAATACCATGTATGTGTTATTGAGTGCCTGCTGCCATGTATATGAGCCAGATGATTCATTGAGTCCCAGAAACATAGATATTCTGTCACAGATAGACTCATTGATGTTTGCAACAATATTCCCAAATGGCGAGGTTTGTCTCTGCATCTTCAAGATGTAGATTGTGTTCTTGCAGACTGGACTTCCAAAGAAGTTCTGCAGTTATGTTTTATGAAAGAAGAAGAAATATGATGCTATTAACGTTAACAAAGATCATTACTGAAACATATAACAATGAGTATGATCTTTTTGTTTAAACATATGTGAATACAACAATACTATATGGCGCGGAAACCTGGACAATGAACAGCAATTGGAAAGTAGAATAGATACCATGGAGATATGGATATACACAAGAATATGTCATATCTCATGAAAAGAGAGTTGATGAAAAAAAATATAAAAGAGGTAAGTGCAATACATCGGCCAAGTTAAAAGACATAACACTCTTATAACAACCATACTGGAGGTAAGGCAAGCGAGCAAGAGGAAGACAATGATATAAGAGGGAAGATAACATCAAGAGATGGATGAACTGTAGTCTGACAGAATGTACAATCAAGGCATGAAATAGACAATGTTGGAGATCCACTGTGGCCAACCTTCATTGTGGAGATGGCACCTGATTGATTGATTGATTGATCACATGACTAGAATCTTTGTTTAATTTATCACAGCAACTAGGATCATTGTTCATATATTTACAATAAGTAGGATCTTTCTTGAAAAATATCACAGTGACTAGTATATTTGTTTAAACATATCACAGTAGCTAGGATATCTGTTTAAACATATCACAGAGAATACAATATCTGTTTAAACATATGACAATGACTAGGATATGCGTTTAATCATATCACTGTGATTAGGATCTTTGTTTAAACATATCACAGAGACTAGGATATCTGTTTAAACATATCACAGTGACTAGGATCTTTATTTACAAATACAACTGTGAATACAATATCTGTTTACAAATATCACAGACAATACATGTTTAAACATACCACAGTGACTAGTATCTTTGTTTATATATATAACTATAAATACATATCAGTTTAAACAAATCACTGTGTCAACGATCTTTGTTTAAAAATATCACTGTAAATACTATATCAGTTTAAACAAATCACTACACACAATTTACTCACTCACTATCACAAACACTAAATCATACTCTCCCTCCCTCCCTCTCTCTCTCTCTCTCTCTCTCTCTCATGCCCATATATATTCAATCATACATAAAATCACGCATGCTTACGTACTCTGCTTCACACAGTCACTCAAATTAATATACACAGACTCCCACACTTTCACATACATACATTGACAACTGTCATGAGAATCCACACAAAAATGGAAAAATACGTTATACATACATTGCATATCTTAAAGTATATTAATGCAATGCAACAGGATAATGTTAGCTAAAACTGATAATAGAAAAACTAATAACCTCAACCCAAATAATAGTGAAAATCGCAACATATATCTTAATATAGCAAAAACAAAGGTAATGCATACAGATAAAACTAATATAGAGAAAGAAATATATTTAAACATTGAGCACAACCCACTACTGGCAACGATGATCATATTCCGGTACAAACCTAAGGCCTTGTCCACATCAATTTGAAAGCACTAGACTCAAGTTTCGCTCTCATTTGAGCTCATCAATAGTGCATATCCTATATATGGATATGCACTACTGATGAACTCAAATGAGAGCGAAACTCGAGTCCAGTGCTTCCAAACTGACGTGGACAAGGCCTTAAGTTCGTACCGGGAATATGATCATCGTTGCCAATAGTGAGTTGTGCTCAATGTTTAAATCTCAAATCCCGGAAAAACCAAATAAATCAAAGAAATATATGTTAATGAGGAAGACCGATGTGGTGGAAAATTTTGAATATCTTGGGTCATTAATTACCAACAATGGTGACACAATGAAAGAAATTAAAAGATGAATGTCTATTGCTCTTCAAAGACTAAAACAACTGAATAAATTGTGGAGTGGGACAGATAGACCTACAAACATTATATTTTTAAGAGCATGCATCTTTCCCATTGCAACATATGCCTGTGAGACCTGGACTCTTACTAAACAAGCTGAACAGCGCATAAATGCCTTTGAATATAAATGTTATAGACGAGTTCTAAGAATATCTTGGATACAGAAAAGAACAAATGCATCCATACAACAAGATCTGAATACTGAAAAAGGTTGGCTACTAAAGACGATAAATCAAACGATAAATCAAAAACAAATAAGTGAAATATTATATACTAGTGATTGTCAGACAGACAGATGTGAGAACAAGAGAATGTCAGATAGATGCGAGAACTAGTGAATGTCAGATGAGAACTAGTTAATGTCACATAGATGTGAAAACTAGTGAAAGTCAAACAGATAGATGTGAGAACTAGAGAATGTCAGAGAGATGTGAGAACTTGTGAATGTCAGATAGATGTGAGAACTAGTGAATGTCAAACAGACACATGTGAGAACTAGTGAATGTCAGATAGATGTGAGAACTAGTGAAAGTCAAACAGATAGATGTGAGAACTAGTGAATGACAGACAGAAGGATGTGAGAGCTAATGAATATCAGACAGATGTGAGAACTAGTGAATGTCAGACAGACAGATGTGAGAACTAGTGAAGGTCAGACAGACACATGTGAGAACTGGTGAATGTCAGTCAGATAGATGTGAGAACTAGTGAATGTCAGACTGATGCAAGAACTAGTGAATGTCAGACAAATGTGAGAACTAGTGAATGTCAGACACATGTGAGAACTAGTGAATGTCAGACAGATGCGAGAACTGGTGAATATCAGACAAATGTGAGAACTAGTGGATGTCAGACAGATGCGAGAACTAGTGGATGTCAGACAGATGCGAGAACTGGTGAATATCAGACAAATGTAAGAACTAGTGGATGTCAGACAGATAGATGTAAGAACTAGTGAAGGTCAGACAGACACATGTGAGAACTAGTTAATGTCAGACAGATGCGAGAACTAGTGAATGTCAGACAAATGTGAGAACTAGTGAATGTCAGACAAATGTGAGAACTAGTGAATGTCAGACAGATGTGAGAACTAATAGATGTCAGACATATGTGAGAACTAGTGAATGTCAGACAGATAGATGTAAGAACTAGTGAAGGTCAGACAGACACATATGAGAACTAATGAATGTCAGACAGATGCGAGAACTAGTAAATATCAGACAAATGTGAGAACTAGTGAATGTCAGACAAATGTGAGAACTAGTGAATGTCAGACACATGTGAGAACTAGTGAATGTCAGACAAATGTGAGAACTAGTCGATATCAGACAGATGTGAGAACTAGTGAATGTCATACAGATAGATGTAAAAACTAGTGAATGTCAGACAAATGTGAGAACTAGTCAATATCAGACAGATGTGAGAACTAGTGAATGTCAGACAGATAGATGTAAGAACTAGTGAAGGTCAGACACATGTGAGAACTAGTGAAGGTCAGACAGATGTGAGAACTAGTTGCAAATAGTTAGACTCTCACATGTGTCTGACATTCACTAGTTAGAAACAAATAGTTGCAAGAACAAATTAATGGCACAAGACTACAAGTACAAGTGAAGGTACAGCTGCATTCCTGTGATATGTGTAAACAAAATGTATGCAAGAGGTACTTCTTCTTCTGCGTTCATCCGGAGCATTTTTTTCCCAGACGTAATTGCAGTGTCTCGTTATGCACCCTTGGGCCAAAACCCTTAGGCCAACACATCCGACTTTAGCGGGCATTTTGTAAAGCCAGGTTAGCCATCCTGGGTGCAAGAGGTACAAGACAGAGCAGAAAGAAGAGAGAGACTCACCCTAATGGCACTGATGTTTGTCTCCACAAATTGTTGGGCTTGTGGTAGGAACTGCTGGAGACTGTCTGCCAGAGCAAACACTTGAGCTATGGAATCAAAGGTTCTGTTGGCCTGAAAAAATAATCTTATGACAGCTAACAGTGATAATTAGCTTCAACTAACACTCCACTTTCAGCTATAGCTCAAGTATAACACAGGCAATCAGCCTCAACTAACACTCCACTTGCAGCTATAGATCATGTATATCACAGACAATCAGCCTCAAATAACACTCCACTTTCATCTATAGCTCATGTATAACACAGACAATCAGCCTCAAATAACACTCCACTTTCATCTATAGCTCATGTATAACACAGACAATCAGCCTCAAATAACACTCCACTTTCATCTATAGCTCATGTATAACACAGACAATCAGCCTCAAATAACACTCCACTTTCATCTATAGCTCAAGTATAACTCAGACAGTCAGCCTCAAATAACACTCCACTTTCATCTATAGCTCAAGTATAACTCAGACAGTCAGCCTCAAATAACACTCCACTTTCATCTATAGCTCAAGTATAACTCAGACAGTCAGCCTCAAATAACACTCCACTTTCATCTATAGCTCAAGTATAACTCAGACAGTCAGCCTCAACTAACACTCCACTTGCAGCTATAGATCATGTATAACACAGGCAATCAGCCTCAAATAACACTCCACTTTCATCTATAGCTCAAGTATAACTCAGACAGTCAGCCTCAAATAACACTCCACTTTCATCTATAGCTCAAGTATAACTCAGACAGTCAGCCTCAAATAACACTCCACTTTCATCTATAGCTCAAGTATAACACAGACAGTCAGCCTCAAATAACACTCCACTTTCATCTATAGCTCAAGTATAACTCAGACAGTCAGCCTCAACTAACACTCCACTTGCAGCTATAGCTCATGTATAACACAGACAATCAGCCTCAGCCAACACTCAACTTGCAGCTATAGATCATGTATAACACAATCAGCCTCAAATAACACTCCACTTTAAGCTATAACTCATGTATAACACAGACAATCAGCCTCAGCCAACACTCAACTTTCAGCTATAACTCATGTATAACAAGCAATCAGCCTCAAATAACACGCCACTTTCAGCTATAACTCTTGTATAACACAGACAATCAGCCTCAACACTCCACTTGCAGCTATAACTCATGTATAACACAGGCAATCAGCCTCAAATAACACTCCACTTTCAGCTATAACTCATGTATAACACAGGCAATCAGCCTCAGCCAACACTCCACTTTCATCTATAGCTCATGTATAACTCAGACAGTCAGCCTCAACACTCCACTTTCAGCTATAACTCATGTATAACACAGACAATCAGCCTCAGCCAACACTCCACTTTCAGCTATAACTCATGTATAACACAGACAATCAGCCTCAACACTCCACTTTCAGCTACAACTCATGTATAACACAGACAATCAGCCTCAGCCAACACTCCACTTTCATCTATAGCTCATGTATAACACAGACAATCAGCCTCAGCCAACACTCCACTTTCATCTATAGCTCATGTATAACACAGACAATCAGCCTCAGCCAACACGCCACTTTCAGCTATAACTCATGTATAACACAGACAATCAGCCTCAGCCAACACTCCACTTTCAGCTATAACTCATGTATAACACAGACAATCAGCCTCAGCCAACACTCCACTTTCAGCTACAACTCATGTATAACACAGACAATCAGCCTCAGCCAACACGCCACTTTCAGCTATAACTCATGTATAACACAGACAATCAGCCTCAACACTCCACTTTCATCTATAGCTCATGTATAACACAGACAATCAGCCTCAGCCAACACTCCACTTTCAGCTATAACTCATGTATAACACAGATAATCAGCCTCAACACTCCACTTTCAGCTACAACTCATGTATAACACAGACAATCAGCCTCAGCCAACACTCCACTTTCATTTATAGCTCTTGTATAACACAGACAATCAGCCTCAACACTCCACTTTCAGCTACAACTCATGTATAACACAGACAATCAGCCTCAGCCAACACTCCACTTTCAGCTATAACTCATGTATAACACAGACAATCAGCCTCAGCCAACACTCCACTTTCAGCTATAGCTCATGTATAACACAGACAATCAGCCTCAAATAATACTCCACTTTCATCTATAGCTCATGTATAACACAGGCAATTAGCCTCAACACTCCACTTTCAGCTATAGCTCATGTATAACACAGACAATCAGCCTCAGCCAACACTCCACTTTCAGCTACAGCTCATGTATAACACAGATAATCAGCCTCAACACTCCACTTTCAGCTATAGCTCATGTATAACACAGACAATCAGCCTCAGCCAACACTCCACTTTCAGCTACAGCTCATGTATAACACAGATAATCAGCCTCAACACTCCACTTGCAGCTATAGTTCATGTCCAATAAGCCTCTTTTAAAAGGTTGTTGATTCTTATGGTGCAGTTTGCTGACAATATATGCTCTTTATTATTTGCAGATTTTTTACATCAAAGCTTAATTGTTCTAGTAGTTTGATTATTTCATGTCAAACGTGTTTTTTTGTAGTCTATGAAATATAATAAAAGATCTTTTTTTACTTCTATAGCTCTTTCTAATAGTGTCCTGAGAATGTTTATGGTATAATCTGGAAGGTACACAAGGAAATGCTTGATGAAGCAACAACACATAACAATGTGGAAGATACACAAGAATATGATGGTTAAGGCAACAACACGTAACAATGCGGAAGATACACAAGAATATGATAGTTAAGGCAACAACACGTAACAATGTGGAAGATACACAAGAATATGATGGTTAAGGCAACAACACGTAACAATGTGGAAGATACACAAGTATATGAAGGTTCCAAGAGAAATGTCAGGAACAGAACTCTGAAATGTTCTCCACTTTTATTGATCTTACGAAGGCTTTTGGTACGGTCAGCAGAGAAGGACTGTGGAAGATTATGGCGAAGTATGGCTGTCCACAAAAGTTTATCCAAATAGTGCAGCTATTTCATGATGGGATGCAGGCAAGAGTATAGGAAAATGATGAACTGCCTGAGCCCTTTCCTGTCACCAATGGAGTGAAGCAAGGATGTGTCCTGGCACCAACACTGTTCAGCCTCATGTTTTCAGCTATGCTGACGAATGCCTTTGAAAACAATGACATTGGAATAGACATCAACTACCGCATGGATGGAAAGTTGTTCAATCTCAGAAGGCTGAAAGCTAAGACCAAAAGTATCAGCGACACCGTAAGAGAGCTCCTATTTGCTGACAATTGCGCTCTATATCCCAACTCAGAGGCTGACATGCAACACAATGTTTCAGCTTTCTCATATGCCTGTGCCAACTTTGGACTCAATATCAACTTGGAGAAGACTGTGTGTGTGTTGTTTGTCCATCAAGAATGATGATGACCATTCATTTCATTCAGTGGGGTTGAAAGTATGGAGCCGTGAGTTCTAAGATGGCTGATAAGGCCAATTTTGGCTCGAAATGTTCTTTGACAATGTGGACAAAGAATGCTTGACGTTTCTGGAGGAGGATTTCCTGCAGTGGTTTTTCTGTTCTGTCTTTTCTTCACCAGCCAGCTCCAGGGATTAATCACACCAAACCAAATATCAAAGTGAATGGTCACAGACTAAGTGTTGTGGACAAATTCACCTATCTTGGCAGCACTGTGTCACAAGCTGCCACAACTGATGATGAAGTGAATGCAAGAATCTCCAAGGCCAGCACAGCCTCTGGCAGACTTTACACAAATGTGTGGAACAGAAATGGAATAAGCCTGCAAACAAAGGTGAAAGTCTACAAAGTAGTCGTATTATCCACACTGCTATATGCTTGTAAAACCTGGACTGTTTACCAACGACATGCTAAGAAATTAAACCACTTCCACATCACCTGCCTTAGGAAGCTATTGGAGATTAAATGGCAAGACAAGATCCCAAACACTCAAGTTCTAGAAATTCGCTGTCCTGGTCACTCAACTCGCATGCCAGATCTCAGGCTCCCTAAACAAATTTTGTATGGGGAGCTGCGCTATGGTAAATGCTCCCAAGGCAGTCAGAGGAAACGCTTTAAAGACACTCTGAAGATCTCACTAAAAACTTTTAGAATTCATCACGACACTTGGGAGACTTCTGCCAAAGACCAAAATTCATGGCATACATCATTATGCAAAGGTGTAGTCACTTCTAGTCTAACTTTGTGAAGACACATGAAGGGTGCAGCATAGGAGGGCGCGCAAGCGCAATTGAAATACCCCTACTTTTATTGTTTCTTTACTTATTCAGTTTGGAGATTTGTCCGCAACAGACGAGCAATATCTCCAGCCAGCTTATTCTCGCTGATCGCAAGATTCGCACAGTGGCAGGAGGGGAGATTTGCTCGCAGCAGACGAGCAATATCTCCGGCAGGCCTATTCCCGTTGGTCGCGGGATCCGCATAAGTCAGGCGGGGAGTCTGACGGTAGTATACGCTTACATAGGTCCAGACACTTGCGATTGACAGATGTATGCGCCCTGTGGTCCAGGCATGTACGAGGCCCTCTTATGTGGGACTTGGCTGAACGCCTCTAAGTCAAGTTCCATGGTATTCAGGGTCTGGCCACCGCTCGCTTTCTGCTCGTGGAGGCGAGGTCTCAGAGGTTTGACGCTGAGCCGCCAGCGTCTGAAGCCTACCTTGTTCCAGACATACTGGTTATCCATTCCTCTGAAATAAACAAGGCAAGGCCGAGAGAGGGAACATGCAGCTTGGGAATCGCATGTTCTCTGAAGCTCTGCCCAGGCATTGTGATAGAATTTTGGCCAAATTCCAACTCACATACTTTGGTCTGTCAAGACTGCAAGGTGCCACTCAGTCACTTGTGAAGCAAACAGAACTGCAATAGCTGTGGAAAAAAAAAGGCTGGACAAAACACTACTGCAGATCCTCCTCCTGGAACATCAAGCATTCTTTGCCCACATTGTCAAAGAACATTTCAAGCCAAAATAGGTCTTACCAGCCATTTTAGAACTCACGGCTCCAAACTTTCAACCCCAATAAATGAAATTAATGGTCATCATCATTCTTGATGGACAAACACCATATGATGGATAAGGCAATAACACGTAACAATGTGAAAGATACACAGGTAAATGTTGGGTGAAGCAACAACATGTAACAATATGGAAGATACACAAGTAAATGCTGAGTGAAGCAACAACATTTAACAATGTGGACGTTACGCAAGTCAATGCTGGGTGAAGCAACAGTACAGACCAATGTGCTTACTTCACGGATGAGACTGTTGCTAGCAGCCGTGTCTGGAGCATAGTGGATGAACCCGAGAATGACAGGCTCCAACTGGTTCCACAGAATTCTGGTCAAACTATCGGACTGGAAGTTTGCAAACACTGCAGCACATTCTGAGGCTGGTCATTGGTCAGAAATTAAACACATATACACAAGTTAGATTATGTAGACAGGTGAGCATTTAGACATGTGGACATGTGAACATTTGATTATGTGGATGTGTGAAAGTTGGCTTATGTGAATGTGCGAACATTTAGTTACTTGGACATGTGAAAACTGGATTATATGGACATGTCAAAGTAAGTTAAATTATGTGGACATGTGAACATTTAGTTATTTGGACATGTGAAAGTTGGATTCTGTGGACATGTGAACATTTAGTTACTTGGACATGTGATAATTGGATTTTATGGACATGTGAAAGTAAGTTAAATTATGTGGACATGTGAACATTTAGTTACTTAGCCATGTGAAAGTTGGATTCTGTGGACATGTAAAAATTGGATTCTGGGTTATGTGGACATTTGGGTAGGTGGACATGTAAACATTTGGTTGTGTGGACATTTGGGTATGTGGGAATGTGAACATTTGGGTAGGAAGACATTTGGATAGGTGAGTATGTGAACATTTTGGTAGTTGGAAATGTAAACATTTGGTCATGTGGACATGTGGAAGTTAGTGTACGATGACATGTGAAAGTTGTGTATAGGGACATGTGAAAGTTAGTATACGATGACATGTTGTGAATGGAGACATGTGAAAGTTAGTATACGATGACATGTGAAAGTTAGTATTCGATGACATGTGAAAGTTGTGTATGGAGACATGTGAAAGTTAGTGTATGATGACATGTTGTGTATGGAGACATGTGAAAGTTAGTATACGATGACATGTGAAAGTTGTGTATGGAGACATGTGAAAGTTAGTATATGACATGTGAAAGTTGTGTATGGGGACATGTGAAAGTTAGTATATGATGACATGTGAAAGTTGTGTATGAGGACATGTGAAAGTTAGTGTATGATGACATGTTGTGTATGGAGACATGTGAAAGTTAGTATATGATGACATGTGAAAGTTAGTGTATGATGACATGTTGTGTATGGAAATATGTGAAAGTTAGTATATGATACATGTTGTGTATGGAGACATGTGAAAGTTAGTATATGATGACATGCACATGTGAAAGTTGTGTATCATGACATGTTGTGTATGGAGACATGTGAAAGTTAGTATATGATGACATGAAAGTTAGTGTATGATGACATGTTGTGGATGGGAACATGTGACACTTAGTATATTATGACATGTTGTGAATGGAGACATGTAAAAGTTAGTATACGATGACATGTTGTGTATGGAAACATGTGAAAGTTAGTATATGATGACATGTTGTGTATGGAGACATGTGAAAGTTAGTATGTGATGACATGTGAAAGTTGTGTATGGGAACATGTGAAAGTTAGTGTCCGATAACATGCTGTGTTTGGGGACATGTGAAAGTTAGTATATGATGACATGTTGTGTATGGGAACATGTGAAAGTTAGTATATGATGACATGTTGTGTATGGAGACATGTGAAAGTTGGTATGTGATGACATGTGAAAGTTATTGTATAATGATATGTTGTGTATGGAAACATGTGAAAGTTAGTATATGATGACATGTGTATGGAGACATGTGAAATTTAGTATATGATGCCATGTGAAAGTTAGTATATGATGACATGTGAAAGTTAGTATATGATGACATGTGAAAGTTAGTATATGATGACATGTGAAAGTTAGTATATGATGACATGTGAAAGTTAGTATATGATGGCATGTGTATGGAGACATGTGAAAGTTAGTATATGATGACATGTGTATGGAGACATGTGAAAGTTAGTATATGATGACATGTGTATGGAGACATGTGAAAGTTAGTATATGATGGCATGTGAAAGTTAGTATATGATGACATGTGTATGGAGACATGTGCAAGTTAGTATATGATGACATGTGAAAGTTGGTATATGATGACATGTGAAAGTTAGTATATGATGACATGTGAAAGTTAGTATATGATGACATGTGAAAGTTAGTATATGATGACATGTGTATGGAGACATGTGAAAGTTATTATATGATGACATGTGTATGGAGACATGTGAAAGTTAGTGTATGATAACATGTCATGTATGGGACCATGTGAAAGTTAGTATATGATGCCATGTTGTGTATGGAGACATGTGAAAGTTAGTATACGATGACATGTTAGTGTATGAAAACATGTGAAAGTTAGTATATGATGACATGTTGTGTATGGGAACATGTGAAAGTTAGTATATGATGACATGTGAAAGTTAGTGTATGATGACATGTTGTGTATGGGAACATGTGAAAGTTAGTATATTATGACATGTTGTGTAATGGAGACATGTGAAAGTTAGTATATGATGACATGTAAAAGTTGTGTATGGGGACATGTGAAAGTTAGTATATGATGACATGTGAAAGTTGTGTATGGGGACATGTGAAAGTTAGTATATGATGACATGTGAAAGTTAGTATATGATGACATGTGAAAATTATGTAAGATGACATGTGAAAGTTGGTATATGATGACATGTGAAAGTTGTGTATGTGGACATGTGAAAGTTTGTATATGATAACATGTGAAGGTTGTGTATGGAGACATGTGAAAGTTAGTATATGAATGACATGTGAAAGTTAGTATATGATGACATGTGAAATTTATGTATGAGGACATGTGAAAATTAGTATATGATTACATGTGAAAGTTATGTAAGATGACATGTGAAAGTTATGTAAGATGACATGTGAAGGTTAGTATATGATGACATGTGAACGTTGTGTATGGGGACATGTGAACATTGTGTATGTGGGCATGTAAAAGTTAATATATGATGACATGTGAAAGTTATGTAAGATGACATGTGAAAGTTAGTATATGATGACATGTGAACATCATGTTTGGGGACATGTGAAAGTTAGTATATGATGACATGTGAAAGTTATGTAAGATGACATGTGAAAGTTAGTATATGATGACATGTGAATTTAGTGTTTGGGGACATGTGAAAGTTAGTATATGATGACATGCTGAAAGTTATGTATGGGGACTTGTGAAAGTTAGTATATGATGACATGTAAAATTTTGTATGGGGACATGTGAAAGTTAGTGTACGATGACAAGTGAAAGTTGTCTATGGGGACATGTGAAAGTTAGTGTATGATGACGTATGAAAGTTGTCTGTCAGTTATCAGTTATCAGTTATCAGTTGGGGTATCTTCATTGCACTCCGGACATGTCCATAGGTGCTCAGATCCTCCCCCCAGTTCTGTGTTGGTTGACAAGGCGCCTTGTTTTCCCGATGTACCTCTCGTGTCTGGCCGTGCCGATTCTTACTCCCAAGTCTTTCATCCTGGACAGTGATGTGGATTCACTGACGTCAAAGTCCTCTGTTGTCGCCATATCTTTGAGGACGTTAATAACATCGGCACGATCCATAGGCTGGCCATCTACAGGGGGTGCAGAGCCAGCCAGTTTGTCAGCTCGTTCATTTCCCTTGACTCCCACATGTCCCGGGACATAGATGAAGGTGACTTTATGGACAACAGACTTCCGCAGCGACTCAGTCCGCTGTCTACGTACAGATCCAGCTTCGACCTTCTGAATCATGCTCATTGAGTCACTTAGTACACACACGTTAGTATAATGCTGAGATTCCAGCCATATGAAAGCCTGTGTAACTGCCATCACCTCCATCGTCATGCTGCTCGTGGTCATAGAGTGGGCACCACTGGATTCTTGAACGGTTTGGCCCGCTGAATGGGCTGTAAATGCCCACACACTTCTCTGCTGCTTTACAACAGATCCATCTGTATAGATGAGCACTTCGGGGCTATCTGAGTGTTGACCTCTGCATTGACAGCGGCAGGGTTCTGCTCTCTGCACCGTCTGTCGAGTGTGATAATGCAGGAGAAAGTGCACTTAAAAGCTGGAGGCACCGGCACCCATTCCTTGCCAGGGTTGATACTGGTAAGACTGCAGACCTGTCTGACGACATCTTCCGCCCGACCCATCCATGATTTGCCCCTCTTTAGCCTTTCACCCTTTTCTCTGAATATAGCGTCATGCAGAGGGTGCTGCTCTGCACTTATTTTTAAGTATGCACGAGCTCTCCAGATCTTGATCCTGTGTTCCACTGTCGGGAAGTCAAGGAGGTATCTCATTGCTACACAGCTAGTGTCTCTCGTGCAGCCCAAAATGATGCGCATGGCTTTGTTTTGTACCTTTTCAAGTCTTCCAATCTGTGTAGGGCTGACAGTGAGGATGGCCAGGGCATACTCGATGCGTGAAAGCACCAGTCCTTGGAACAGAAGTATTAGTAGTCTTTGCTCAATATTGGCAGTCGCCATGACTCTCATTGCTGACAAACCTTTTCGAGCTTTCGTTATGACATAATCGACATGGTCTCTGAAGGACAGGCTATGATCAAGCCTCACGCCAAGATATGTCATTGACTGGGTTCTACTCAAAATGCTCCCATCCATTCTTACTGCCGACAGGTCTGTGTTCACAATATGGTTGTTTAGGGAGAACCATGTAACCGATGCCTTTGCAGGGTTGATAAGGGCACCGGCATCAGCACACCATGAGGAAATTTGATCTAGTTCGCCCTGCATACCAATGGCAACCACCTGTCTATCTCAACCCTGTCGATACACGAGAATCTCGTCAGCAAATGACAGAGTCCTACCCCTCCCGTCCATCTGTTCTTCAGTGATCGGCACTGTATACACGTTGAATAGTACTGGTGACAGTGGTGAACCCTGCGGCAATCCTGGACATATCGTTATCAGCTCAGAAGACCAACTCCAGCATCTTAGCACCACCTTCCTTTGGAGCAGAACTGCAGCTATCCATCGTATAAGGTGAGGGTGCACTTTCAGTCTGAGGAGGGTTTGCATCAAGTGCTCGAATGATACTCTATTGTATGCGTCCTCTAAGTCTATGGCGGCTGCACTTGTCTCTTCTCTGACCTGAAATCCTTCGTAAACATCTTGAGCAAAGACCGCTGCATTCAGCCATGACTCTTTGTTACGTCTGTATCCTCCAAGTGTGGGCGGGAAGCAGCCGAGCTGTTCCAAGTCCCAAGCAAGTCTGTGTGCTACAATTTTCTCCAGTAACTTGCCAGCAGTGTTCTGCATTGTAATGATTCTGTTGTTGCTTATATTGGAATGGTCTTTGTTCGGTTTTGGCAGTGGCAGCAAGTAGCTGTGTAGCCATTCTTCTTTGATCTGACTCCTCTGGATACTGGTGTTGAATTCTCTGGCCAGTTCTTCCATGTCATCATCTGATATCACCAGTAGGTCACCATATCGGATGCCATCTGGGCCTGGGGAGGTGATAGGGGATTTCTTGAGCATCGCACGCATTATCTCAGCTGTTATTATCCATTCTTCGTCTGTCCCGACCCCCTCGCACAACTGAGAGAGTGTCGTTGTGGTCCTCTGTCTGGCGGGCTCGTCTTTCTGGTCAGTCTGTTCTATGTAGCGTGCAAGAAGGGCCTTACTTTGTCCGCATCCAACTTTTTCCATGTGAGGTCTGTGCCTTGAAAGTCTGGAATACCCCTACGTTGTGCAGCACCGTTCATGCTCTTATGGAGGCGCCAGAATGTCGTAAGAGATCGCTCGGAGCACACCTTCCTGCAGAACTCGTCCCATTTCTTGGCCTTGGCCTGTTTGGCGCAGGATTTGAATAAAGTCGTCGTCCTATCGACCTCAGTCTTCAGGTTCGCCAACTCAACCTGTGGCATGTTAGCCTTTCTGGCCTTTTGCCAGTCTTTGACAGCCTGCCTCTTTCCCAGCCATGCCTTCTCGACCTCTCCATTCCACCATGGTGGCTGCAACCTTTGTTCTTGTCTCCTGCGGGAGGAAGTTAGTTTTCTTCTTCTGATCTTGCTTATGGCATCTTGACCAGTGTTGTCGTACGGGAAGGCATTTGTCTTGTTTCTTTGACTCATGGCCCTGTCTTTCTTGATCAGGATGACACAAGGGTAGTGGTCACTATCGCTGTATCCCAGTGTGCTCCACTGGCACCTTGGTGCGATGGTGGGCGACACCAGAGCCAAGTCAATGACGCTGTCAGAGTCACCTGGTCGAGTGGCTATTCTTGTGACCTTCCCATCATTCAGACAGACTAGGGCAGCAGATGTCAGGGCATCCTCCAGATCTTCTCCCTGTCTATTGGTGATGCAATAGCAATTCCCCCATTGACTGCCTCTAGCATTGAAGTCCCCACAGTAGATGATATGCCTTTCATCCATATCGAACAAACTCTGCCATTGTCGCACGTCGGCCTTCCCATTTTGCGCATAAACATTCACGAATACAAGCTGCACTGGCGTCATTATTCGTAATGCCTGCACTTGCAGGGCATCACTGTTCCAGGAAGACATATCGATATCAGACACCAGTATGTTGTCGCTGGACCAGAATGGCCTGTCCGAGATGCCGCCTGTTAAAGAATCCCTGAAATCCCGCGACACTTGACTGTTCCGTCACCGAGCTGTGTTTCTTGTAAGACTACAAAATCGTTTCCTGTAGAGTAGTTTTTCGAGAATGGGTCGGCATTGACTAAATGATGCACAGTTCCAGTACAGTACTCGAACGTTTCCGATACCCAATCTGTCACATTTTAATCGCCTTCTGCGTGCGCATGTCCCTCTTCCCACGCTGTGTCCTTGCCGGTCGTCTGGTCGTCATGTTAGGCTTAACTATCGCCACCGGGTTCCGATGATACGCTAAAGGAACTCCGGGCGCGTGTGCACGAACTCCGTTGCAGGGTCCGAACTCCTTTTCATCCTCGAAAAACACACTTAATCCACGTTGGAAAAAACAAGTTCCATTTTACGGGACGAAGAAATGTCCCACCATCTTGAAAGTTGTCTATGGGAACATATGAAAGTTGGATTTTGTGGACATGTGTGCCATGACCCAGTTCAAGGGTGTTGAGTGCAGAGTGCTGAGCTCCACGCATCTTAGCATGGTGAAAGAAGACTTAGTTCACAGATTCAAGCTTCGCAGGGAAAAAGCTAGCAGGTCGCTGGTGAGAAGACGAGAGTCTCCTGTCAACAACCCATGTGTAAGGCATCATCAGATTACTTCTCCCACACCATACAAGAAACTTGCAAGTCGTGTGAGAGGAATTAAATGGTACATTTTATTGCCGTTGGCTCTTTACAAGTACATAACAGTCGCTATCAAACCACACACAAAGCCACAGAATTGCCTATCACTAGTTTCCTAAACTCTAATGCTATCTCTATCTATTTGGTTACACAAAACTCCTATCAACACTAAACGAGGTGCTCGCTACAAAGTCAGTCCCCAGTCTGACTTTCTTACTCACGTGGCTACACAGCACGCGGAAGGACCTTGAGGTGTCCTTCGGTTTTTTTGCGTGCCGTTGCACCTGGCACGCTTACATTAGCTGTCTTCTGTTGAGTGGCAATCGTGGCTATCATGTAGGCGTGATACTGTCGTGACCAGAGTGCTAACCATCTGGTCAACGTCTCTGTGTCTCATGGGAGAACTAGTTAATAGTCCCCCATTCTATCACCTACCCTGCCCTTATATCGGGGCACTGTATCACCTCTAATCTATTTGAGTTTGACCACTCTTCCCGGTGGTATTCTATCTTGAGACAGACCTCCAGCCCTTATGTTCCAGTCTTTGACACACACCCTCCCCTCCTGTGTTGTGTCATCAACTTTGACTCATTGGTTGTGACGCAAGGGGTTTCTAAAAAATTAGTGTCTCTAATTTTTGTCAAAGACTGTAGATAACCTGGCTTTGGGTAACTCCATAGACTTCTACTGACTAATGTCACAATGTAGTATCACTTTACTTGGCTACTGGCAATCGCCACAAACTTGTCTGGTTGGCGTGAGCCCTATTCTCAATCGCAATATTCTATTAATTAGAGGTATGTCTGAACCGGACCGTTATCTTATAAGACCTGCCCTCCAATAGTAAATTAACTTACTACCCATACAAAGTTGACTTTCTTAGGGTCAACACATGAATTGCTTCATGTCCCCCATATAATATTAAACAACCATTACCCAAGCTGTGTGCGACAGGCTTTACCTATCTCGCTTCCGCGTGTAAAGTTATATTTCACTGTTAAGTTAGTGTTTCGTTGTCTATTATGTCCCCTGACCCGGAGTTATCTCCCTTTGATCTACAACAAATGTATGCAATTTATATGTTTGTTTTTCTGGTTGTTTGCGTGTTTGGATGTAATTAATAATATAAGCTAACTTCTAACATGTGTATCTACCTATCATGTGTATGTAAGTTAGTTTTCAAGTGCCATAATTCGGTTGAATGTGGTCACAAACAAGTGTATAATACTAATTAGTGACTACATTTCCGTCTTATGAGACCTAAAATACTTTTTCTAAGATCTAAACTAAACTACACACAACACATTCATCACAGCACATTTTCAACATTGAAAGCAAACATTTGACGCAGACAAAAAATAAAAAGTCGCGTTGAGCGGCAGAAACATCCGCTGACCGATCTTACTCTCTCTTGTATAATTTACATTCGCTCTCACTTTTACACTTCTGTCACACATTTTTCACTTTCACACTTCTGTCACACATCTTTCACCCTCCCAATTATTTAAGGCGATGCTAACCTAAAAAAATTTAATTCCATAATACTTAATTTCTATGTTCTTTTATGGGATAGGGTTTGATATTAAAGACTGCTGATCGATAAAATATTGTCAAATTGACTTTGCACTGGAACGGTTGCTATGGAAACCAAGATAAACAGCGGCCATCTTGAATTTCTTAATGTACCTCTAAAACATTTATTTTTTAATGTACAGGCTAAATTCTTTGTTTTATGTGTAAGTAAATAGACCCTTTACAAGTTTAGTAGAATATTTTAATGATATCTCTTAGCAGTTTTTTTTTTCAAAATGTGAAAATGGTAATGACATTTTTCATGACATTTTTTTTTTTATTTTAGTGTAGCACAAAAACTAAAATGTAATTTTGTAGAATAATCTACTCACAATGTAAGTGATATAATAAAGAATATCTCTGCAAAGTTTGAGTGAAATCTAATGAATAGTTTTTAAAACAATTGTACTTATGTATAAAAAACTGGCGAAATGAGAAAACGGGGAAAAACTAATTATTTTTTTATTTTTTATTACTAATGCATTCTTTTACAGAGAAAAAAAGTGTAAAACTGTATCTTGAGTGTTAAAATTGTCCTGTTGAATATGCAGGACCTCCCTCCAGAGCATGCAGCTCACCTTGTCTCTTCAGTTTGGCCGCTCGTACAGTGTCGCGTCTTTTAGTTTGTTTGTCCTTCTTGTACTTCAGACTATTTCTTACTTGCTTCTGCATCCTAAATGTTCCTAGTCTCTGCATATGCAGGCCTGTAGAAGGTCCAAAAACTGGGCAGTGTCTTGGGCAGCAGCAGCTCCAAAGTTGAACTCTCTTGCTGCAGTTATAACTGCAAACTGAACGCGCTTGCGAGAGGCAAAGTTGTCTTTAGTGCATCGAGCCCATATCAAGCTGTGTAAAAATTGTGTCAAATTCACTCATTTGAATTTGAGTTTGTCCTGACACACATCTACTAAGTAGTTTAGTTTAGTTTGCTCAGTGCTGTTCCAAGGCGTTTACTGACATGGTTGATACACTCCTCTTTGTCTATCTGAATGTCATCCCCATATGGGTTGATCTTGGTAAGTTCCGCAAATGTTTTAGTGTCACCATCAGAAAGTATTGACGTGTAGCGAAGTTTATGACGGGCCACAGACAGTCGCCACAGCACCCTTGCAGCCTTCACCTCCATCATTCCAGCAGATCCTGTGAAATTGTTGTCACAGTTTAGAAGATGTTCTGCCTTCCATGCTGCAAATTCATCTGGTTTGTCCCTGGAATGTGTCTTACCAGTGGTTTCACACACCTGGCAATATGTGGACATAACATGGGCATCTATGCAAAGTCCTGTAAGAACATCCACTGCACAGCCAACTCCAATGTGGGATGTGTGGCCTCTAGTCAGCCAAGTGCCATCAAAGCTGACACTAATATCTAGCACATCATTGTCATGTAGAGTTATGCCTGACTGTTGTGCATGAGCCTGTCGAACATACTTTACGGTTTGAGAAAAAACAGTGTCCTCCAGATCTTCTATCTTTGAATATAGTTTATTCGCTTTGCTGTGAAATGTTTTGTGATGAAGACCTTGCGGGTTCATGTTTTCACAAAAATTGTTGAATGTCGTTGCACCCATCCCACAGACTAATGCTGAATATACTGACTGGCTGTTGACAGCAAAAGATCTATCCCCATCATTACTTCTTGCAGATAGGTATCTTCCACACAAAGCTTCACAACAAGAGCTGTAAACCTCTGCATACACAGCTAATCCCTTGGTTTTCTTGCTGTCAGTTTTCAAAATAAGACTATCATTTTTACAAACTGGACAACATAACAATTTGATTATTGCCTCAATTTCTGAACAATCAACTATTGCTCTGTGTTCCCATTTTTGATATCCATTGTCGTCACCAGAATCATACTTGCTGCTAGTGGATGTTGTGTATTTATACGTATCTCTTTTAAATTGGCTTCGGGTAATAAAAGAATCACTTCCACAACTTTGAGAAGAACACGATAGCACTGATTCATTCAGGTTCACTGTCAAAACACTTGGATTTGGAAGTGGCATGTGCGCACTTTAGCTGGGTCGCTTTCAGTAGTTTCAGAATTGTCTGTATCGTTTACAACGTTCTGATAGGCTTTTCGCTGCTTACCAGCATTTGCGAGGTGCAGTCTGAGAGATTACTTACGTTGAGTAGATGACTTTATGTTAAATTTCTTAGAACGAGGCATATTTCAATGCGTGTCAGTCTGTCGTCAACAATGAACTTTCAGCACATCGCCAGGTGTAAACAACACAAAGCCGCCATTTTGGAAACCCACGTGATCAATTTCAGCCATCGGCGAACGCGGATTGCTAACGATGTTCCATATATGGAAGTTTCCGGAAGATGATATACACGAATAAACCCGATGTACACAGAAGAGCTTCCGATTAGACGAACTCGTAGTTTTACGAACAGTTACGGAAGTTCACGACCTTTCCAGGGATACCTTACACGAGCGTGTCGTGTTTTCCTGAGATATCGTTGCTAGGATTTGAAAACCGTCAATTTCGCAACAATTTTCAATAATTATACGATTTTACACAGAGGGTGGGTTCAGTAAATTATGAATATTGCATAAAATAACAGTTTTGAAGTAAAAACAAGTACAGAATCTGATAGAAGACATGATAATGTGTCTAAAAATGAACTATTCCAAAAATAGCCAAGTTGACCAAAAATCGATGTTTTTACTGCCGCACATCGCCTTAAAAACCTTGGAGTGACACTGTACAAGTTTGACTCAGTTTGAGAAAGTTGAGCTCAATGACTGTGCGTAAATCGCTGCACGAGTCATGTATATACAACATATTTACATGTAAGATCACGGGTTGATGGTTTGTACCCTGGTATTATGACCAATTATATTTTACTGTAATAATACTCTAAATACTAACATACTAATCCTACTTCTATAAATGTGTATTTAATGTGTTAACTATTTTAATCTATTTTGCCACATTAATCCTAAGATGTACTTACATTAATCTTAATATTTATCTAATTTAAGGGGATGTAATCTAATTATTTAAAATGGCATTAATGTGAGATGAGTTCTGTACCTTTCTGAAATGGGTAATCTGAAATGTAATGAAATTATAACTAATGTTTTTAGCTGCAACAAAAAAATATATGACTGATATTCTTATCTAAATGGTGTAAATGACGTATGTTTAATTGTCTAATATTTTTATCCTATTACGGTGTAAACTAATCATACTACTAACTGATCACGTTTGTTAAATGGAATGGTTCATTAAGATGGAATGAAATCAACTGAAATGAAACAAAGTGGAATGTAATAAACTAAATGGTATTATTCCTATCTGAACTACTATCTATTCTATTTTTAAGGTAAGTAAGTGGGTAAAATAATGATTTATGTAAACTACTCAAAAAAATGAAAACTATTTTATTTCCTAACTCTAAATGAAAATTAAAGTTACTTAATCTACCTATAATTTATCACTGTATTAAAACGTTATAATACATATCACAATAAGTATATATATACATGGTATTCAAATACCCCAGGTTAGTTGTTGCCCCAATGTTCAAAAATTGCTTTCATTGGCATATTATATATTCACACTTGTCCTGGGTATTTTAAATACATTACACAGTCATACTTGTGTCCTATGGGTATTGCACCTGTAGAGTTCGCTTGTGTCGTAGACTAGTATTTTTCGTGTCTGTATTTATGCACTGTTCTGACACTGTTTTTCTCTGCTTAACACACATGATTCACCAGAACACATATGGAGCTTAGTAAATAACGAGCTGTTCCAGTTCACACGGTGATATATTTGTTATTCGGAGCACAGTTCTTCTTTTGATGTCTACGGACACATGGTAGATCACTGTTCTTAGTACATAGTTCAGCCGTAATATCTATGTATTAGTATAAACATTTGAAATAGAATATTCTAATGTACTACTACTCTATTACTCTACACTCTTATGTGGAATCTCTGGTATTTCTACCTCAGATGGTCGACTAAGGGTATCAGCCAGAATGTTGTCCTTACCCTTAATATGCTCTATACTAAAAGTATAGTTTTGGAGTATAAGCGACCACCTGTATATCCGGTCATTCCGATGCACACCACTTTGTATGACCGTGATTGGGGAGTTGTCAGTCTGGACAATGAAGTGAACACCCGCTAGAAATCGATGGAGCTTTCTCACCGCATAGATGACGCTTAGGGCTTCTAACTCTGATATGGAATATCTGGACTCAGCAGGTGTGATCTTACAGCTCACGTAGCAAATCGGGTGGAAGATGCCCTCATAAAATTGGCCTAGTACTGCAGCGATGGAGATTCTGCTGGCATCTGTCCTAAGATAATAAACGAGCCTAGGATTAGGCAAGCGGAGGATTGGTACATTACTAAACAGGATTTTCAATTTGACAATGCAGAAATTAATAATGCATCTTTGACATCTAATTTTACAGATGCTTTTAAAACATTGGAAAATACACTTGTAATTTCCGCTAAATTTGGTATGAATTTGCTATAGTAATTTACTAGCCCCAAAAGGCTTCTGACCTGCTTCTTTGTGGTAGGCATGGTCAGGTTCATAATTTTTGTAATAATTCTATTGTCAGTCTTAAGTTGACCTTGTGAAATGACATGACCCAAAAGTCAATTTCTTTTAGGCCCAATTCAACTTTGCTCGGTTTTGACAGTGAGACCGAAGAGTCGCAACCTATCAAAGACATGTCTTAGTTTCAGTAAGTGTGTTGTCCAGTCATCAGTATGGACACATATATCATCTATATAAGTCACTGTATTCGTCACTCCATGCAGTAGATCTCTAGTTAAGCATACGAAAGTGGCAGGAGCATTTCGAAGTCCGAAAGGAAGAAAACGCCACTCGTAAAGTCCTAAAGGAGTTGAAAAAGCAGTAAGATGAATGGATTGAGTCTGCATAGGGACCTGCCAATATCCCTTAGTAAGATCTAATTTAGAAAAGATTTTGGAGGTGGACATGTCAAGGATAAGATCTTCGCAGGAAGGAATTGGTTCTGCGTCGATCTTAGTGACGTTGTTGAGCTATCGATAGTCCACACACAGACGAATTGTGGAGTCTTTTTTCTTAACTAGGACGATTGGAAAGGAGTACTCAGATGTAGATTTCTGGATGATCCCACTAGCTTCTAAATTAAGAATTTCCTTATTTAGACTTTCTCTATAGCTGAGTGGGATAGAGTACGGCCTGCATTTAATAGGTTTAGAGTCCGAAAGAAGAATGGAGTGCTCGATTCTGTCTGTCCTACCTGGAATGTCAGAAAATATGTCTTTATACTCTGTCACTAATTGTACTAATTGTCGTCGTTGACTGTCTGTTAGTCTCTGTTCTATCTGTATGCTATCCATTGTCGCAGTCTTGTCTACAATGGGAACAGGTAGTTCCATTCCGTCGTCGTCTACCTGATTCAGTATGGTGGTGGTGCTAAGTGCGTATTCTGTAAGCTCACTAGGTGTATGGATATCGTCGGATATGCCAGTCTTGCTAACTAGTGTAGTTGCGTTGTGTACGTCCGTCGTCTGATCCCTAGGTGTGGGTGCACTGTGTTCGTCTGTCTCTACATCTGTCTCTTGTCGTGAAAAGTAAGGTTTCAGCATGTTGACATGGAATATCTTTAAGTGTCCGTTTATTGATATTTCATAGTCAACATCTGAAATTTTACGTACCACCTTGAATGGCCCTTGCCATGAGGTCAATAATAAATTTCGTTTGTCTGGAAGTAACAAAAGTATGTCTTGATCTGGTTCAAGATCAATTGTTCTTGCACTTTTGTTGGCGTATTGGCGGTAGATTTGACCCTTCCTCTCCAAAGCTGCCTTAGCTATAATACACGATTTCATGATTTTGTCTCGTGTGTCTGTCACTATTTCGTAAGGTGTTTTTGGGATGGGAATTTCAATGGAATTAGTTATTAACTGATGGTAAATGGTTAGGGGTCCACGTGGGTTAGCCCCGTACACTAATTCAAACGGTGAGAAACCCGTGCTTGAATGGGGAATCTCCCGATAGGCGAACAGCACTGTTGGTAACAGTGTATCCCAATCAGCTGGGTTTTCTGCTGTCACCTTAGCCAGCATATGCTTAAGATCTCCGTTAATTTTTTCTACTATTCCATTGCTGGCTGGATGGTATGCTGTTGTAAAATGTTGTTTAATCCCTAACATTTTTGTAAGGGCTTGAGTTGCAGCCGATATGAATTGAGTTCCACGATCGGATATTATGGTCCGTGGAAATCCGAATCGTGAGAACAGGTGTAGAAATACATTGGCAACGTCTTTGGAGGTGATGTATTTCAAAGCTACTGCCTCAACCCACCTTGAACAAAGGTCGACCATCGTTAATATGAAGCGATTTCCTTTGCTGGACACCTGATTCAGGGGTCCAACAATATCTACCGCCACAATCTCAAATGGCCTAGAAGCCAGTGTAGAAGGTTGTACTTCAGCTGTAGGATGTTTACCCTTACGTACTAATTGTTGACAGACATTACAAGAACGACAAAATAATTTTATATCATTGCAAAAACCTGGCCAATAAAAATGAGCCTGAATTCTGGCTCTGGTTTTGTCGTATGCAAGGTGACCAGCAAACGGTGACTCATGTGCAATCTTTAGCACAGTAAGGCGGTGTTGTACAGGTAACACCGTTTGCTGAATCTCATGGTTACCAGTTGTATAATATCTAGTAAGAATGCCATTATTAAGCCTAAAGAACCATGCTGCGTTTTTGGTCACTTTGGCTCTTTCTTTCAATAATTTTAAATATGGAGACACACTAGGATCAGCTTTCTGCTGTTCTATGAATTTCTGTCTGTTGGTATCATCTGTGCCAGTTGGAGAAAGCAACAGTAGTCTTTCATCTTGTAGTGTGTCTTGATGTTTTATAGTGTCTGCTCTGGTTGTTGCATTAGCTGCATTTAATCTTTCCCATGCAGCTATTTCATCGCTAGTACATTGTTTCAGTTGGGGTAAGCAACCCAAAATTAAATCAGTACAAGGGTTGTCAAGTATTGCACACGTAAAGGTACCAGAAAGGAAAGGAGTGTTAATACGGGCTTTGGCCAAAGGGTAAATTTCAATGTTACCCGAAAAGGTTCGGCATTTGACAGAGTCACCTGTATAGTCATCTGGACTCACCAGTTTCTTTCTAAGACCAATAAGGGTGCTGCCGCTGTCCAGCAAACATTGGCATGGTCTATCATTGACCATTGCATTGTGGAACACCAAATTGCCTCTGGAGGCTAATGCTGCATTTACATTCTCAGTTGAGAACGGTACTGTATGTCCACATTCTAATTTTCCGTCTGCATGAAATTGGTGACATCGTTCACAACTGTCGAAACTTAATATATCGTTTACACAACACACATCTTCAGATTGGTTAACAGGTAAATCATTTTCAATCTCACACTCAGTCTCACTACCACTATCAGAAGATGTATCAATCAAAATAGCATTGTTGGCTTTAATACGTTGGCGGCCCAGGCACTTATTTGAATAATGGCCATAGCTGGAACAAAAGAAGCATTTGATTGCACGCCTGTATGCAGATCTTTTGTTTTGTTGCTTCTTAATAACATTTTCAAGATGCGCCGGATAATTTGGCGATTTATCACACATAGAATAAGTGTCATGCAAAAGTTGACAGTAAATACATTTTGACACTTTCCTATCTTTCTGGTCGATTTTCTGAAAGGGTTTTCTCTTACTCTGATAGTTTTTAGGTTGATCTTTCACAAAGGAAACTACTTCAGAGTCATTTGAGGTCTTAAAAATATGTCTGTTAGAAGAAAAATATGCAGACCCTTTCTTTTCGAACTGCTCTATGTTCTCAATGTCTGACTGCTGTAAGAATTTAGCAAAAGAAGATGGTATAGTGGATATGACTTTATCCATGGCTATTAAATTTTTAAGTCTGTCAAAGTCTTTTCCTATGTTAGCTGCTTTCAGCCACCTATTTAGTACACTCTGAACATTTGAGACGTAATCAATGAAAGTCTCACTAGGTTTAGGTTTTAAATTTGAGAACTGAACCTGATAACCAGGGGCATCAAGTAAAAAGTGTTGCATTATCCTATCATGGATGTACTGATAGTTAGATCTAAGATCTGTTGGTATTGATTCTATCACTTTAAGGGGCTCACCACTCAGGTTCTTCATATAAATCATAGCCCACATTTCTATTGGAACTTGGTGATATTTAAACTGATACTCGACATTTTCTGTCCAGGCTGATATGGAATCTTCTTTACAATATGGTTTGATAATATTTTTGTATTTGTTGAACTTATTTTCTTCTTGTTGACTTTTTAGTTTAGTGGCAGAGATCTCTGCGTGTGAGTCTACATCCATACCTTTCATCTTTAACTGTGTCTCTGATTCTACTTGTATTTGTTTTTCCTTAACTCTTGCCATTTCATCTATCTCTTTTTGCTTTAGATCTAATTCTTTTTGTTTTAATTCTTTCTCCTGATCTAATTGCTTTAGCTTAATCTCCTTATCATGATCTAACTGTTGTTGCTTAATCTCCTTATCATGATCTAACTGTTGTTGCTTAATCTCCTTATCATGTTCTAACTGCTTGTGTTTAGTTTCTAATTCTTTTTGTTTATTTATCTCAGCTAGTTCTATCTGGTGTTGTCTTTCTCGTGCGCGTTCATCTCTTTCTGCATTCTCTTTTCGTATACGTTCGGCTGTCTCAGCATCTTTTGCTTCTTAAAATTTCTGATCAGCATATTGTTCTAGCTCTTTACCTGTGTATTGCATTTCTTTGCCTGCTTTTACGAAATCAGCTAAAGTAGCCATGATGTTAGGTTATTAGCTAGCGTTGACCTACACTGAACTCTTTAATCACTTATTTTTCTTTGATATGTTATGTTACTTAATATTTGAGCACTGCAAATTGTACTCTTTGTATATAACCTGAAAAATTTAATCCTGAAAAAACACAATAGAGCACAAAGGTATGCTAATGCATCACAAGCTGAAAAAAAGAGATGCACTATTAATCACATTGCATGCCAAATATATTGAGTATACTCAACTTAATGTTCCCGAGAACTAGGAACACACTCCGGTAACACAGGTCACCTTGTTTGGCACATCGGTATAGACACGAGTTTTCTAAATAGGTCACCTGTTTGGCACTTCGGCATACACACCAATCTTCTAATCAGCTGTTGTTCACCCTGGTTTACAGAGCAGCAACAATTAACAAATAGCAAACGACATATTATTCGACAATTTGGTACATCACAATGACATGCCCACGAACAAAACAGAATATAGTTTACTTAATATTAAATTGTCAATGTCCTGTCTTCGTTCTAACTTTTTATGCCTTTCGTCACTAACCTAGTTAATCTATGCAAGTGTTGTGCAGACCAAGTCTAATTTGCATGGCCGAAAAGTAGTGCCATCGTGACGGTAAACACAAGAAAAAGTACGAAAAAAAATTCAATAACTGCTTTGAAATAAATAAAAATAGATTAATATTGTTTAAATAAACAAATATATTCAATTACTAACTCAAATAAACAAATAATATGTAATATAAAGCACTGATTCAGGCGGGCAGCAGCTTAACGATTTGTAAACATTCAGATGCTGAATGCCAATGGCGCAGAACAACTGCTTGTCAATCGTAACACGTCAGAGGCGCAGCGCTAATTTTTAGCATGCAAAAATCGATAATGTTGCTGGCTCTGTATCGCTCCGCCAAGAATCATTTTTGATAGTTATTCATAAATAAATAAATAATTACATGAATAAATAACAGAAAATAATATTATCAATACTTACAACTTTGAAGAACACATGATTTAAGTATATAATATTTTACTAAACACAAATAAGCATTATTTCGTCACGATAGGCACAGTTTCGTTAGCAACTTGTCCTAGTTCTGCACACGTCAACCGTCACTGACACAAATTAAATTCACTACTTCACTATTTGTAACCTTAGTCTAGAGCCGTGGATGAGTGTATTAGCTTGGCTCTTTCGTCCAAGCCACACTTCTGACACCACATTAATCTTTGCCTGTCAACAACCCATGTGTAAGGCATCATCAGATTACTTCTCCCACACCATACAAGAAACTTGCAAGTCGTGTGAGAGGAATTAAATGGTACATTTTATTGCCGTTGGCTCTTTACAAGTACATAACAGTCGCTATCAAACCACACACAAAGCCACAGAATTGCCTATCACTAGTTTCCTAAACTCTAATGCTATCTCTATCTATTTGGTTACACAAAACTCCTATCAACACTAAACGAGGTGCTCGCTACAAAGTCAGTCCCCAGTCTGACTTTCTTACTCGCGTGGCTACACAGCACGCGGAAGGACCTTGAGGTGTCCTTCGGCTTTTTTGCGTGCCGTTGCACCTGGCACGCTTACATTAGCTGTCTTCTGTTGAGTGGCAATCGTGGCTATCATGTAGGCGTGATACTGTCGTGACCAGAGTGCTAACCATCTGGTCAACGTCTCCGTGTCTCATGGGAGAACTAGTTAATAGTCCCCCATTCTATCACCTACCCTGCCCTTATATCGGGGCACTGTATCACCTCTAATCTATTTGAGGCTGACCACTCTTCCCGGTGGTATTCTATCTTGAGACAGACCTCAGGCCCTTATGTTCCAGTCTTTGACATCTCCTCGAAGCGTCATTCAGGATTTGACCAAGGTCCAAATAGGACTGGTCTGAAAACTAAGAATGGCTATGGCAGTAGTCATCCTGCCGCCAGTGATTATTTTAATAGTGTCTCTAATATTTTGTTATGAATTATAGTGTTATATAATTGTTTTATTGGAAAGTGAATGTATGTTTATTGTAACGGCGTCAGTATTACAGAGAATGTACAACAGTTCCGGGCTGTGTTCTATTTATATATATATATATATATATATATATATATATATATATATATATATATATATATATATATATATATATATATATATATACACGGTACTACCTGGTCTCTGTTAGCGCCGAACGTTGGGCGGCGCTTACCAAACCCGACACCCCACATTGTGCCAACGGCTTCGGGCGGAAGAGCGCAATTGGGAGGGTACAAGCCTTACCCTGGTGCGAGGAAATGCAAGCTAAAGACAAAATTGTCATGGCAGGGCAGACCAGGCCCTAAGCCTTGGTTGGCGACTGGTCTAGGATCGAAGCTCCGACAGGCGGACAGTTAGAGCATTGCTTTGCTGATCCGGCAGCTTCTGCAGCTTGTCTTGTTCCAGATGTAGGGGTGTTACCTTTCCTCTGGAGTGAACTAGGCGGGCCGAGAGAGGGATCATGCTGCATGGGCAACACATGATCTCTATATTTTAGCCCAGGCTTTGTGCTATGGAGAGGCAATAACTCCATCCCTGGTCTTAACTGGTCTCGGAATCAAAGCGAGAGGCAACTGTTACGGGTTATAAGTCCTTGTCAGTTGGCGTAGACATGGGGCGCCACGCGTTGCCTCTGACGGTGGGAGACACCTATAGGTGTCACTGATCAGCTACCGCCCGCCTCAAGCTGGGCAGCCCCCAGCCAATTGGGTGCTGATCCGCCACAGCCTGCCTGCTTCAATGGGTGCTTGGGGCTAGGACAAAATCTGAATCGCAGGCTGTAAAACCAATGCACCAGGTACAAACAAAAATAAAAATAGAAACCTCAAGCTACGGCTTGCAACCTGGAACGTGAGAACCATGTGTCCAGGATTTTCCACTGACTTGACCAATATTGACGATGTGAGAAAAACGGCTGTGATTGATGCCGAACTCAATCGTCTTAACATTGATATTGCTGGCCTGCATGAGACTCGCCTCGCTGAGGAAGGGTCACTCAGGGAAAACAACTACACCTTTTTCTGGAAGGGTAGAGGGCAGGCAGAAAAAAGGCAACACGGTGTGGGCTTTGCAGTGAAGAATTCGCTACTGGGAATGATTGAAATTCCAGCAGGAGGAAATGAAAGACTATTATCCCTGCGCTTGGCAACCTCTTTTGGGTTTGCCACCATTATTACTGCATATGCACCGACACTCGATTCCTCTGATGATGTGAAGGATTTGTTCTATGAGGAGTTAGACTCCGTGATCAAGGCAGTTCCAAAATCTGACTACATTTATATGCTCGGTGATTTCAATGCTCGTGTGGGCAAGGACTCAAGTTCATGGCCAGTGTGCCTTGGAAAATACAACATCGGTCGCATGAATGAAAATGGGCAAAGGCTGCTGGAGCATTGCACCAGTAATGACCTATGTATTACAAACTCTTTTTTTAAAACAAAAGAGATGCATAAGGTCACATGGAAACATCCAAGATCCGGCCATTGGCACCAGCTGGACTTCATCATCACACGGAGACAACATCTGAACCATATATCATTGACTCGAAGTTACCACAGTGCTGACTGTGATACGGATCATGCTTTGGTTGTTGCAAGGGTTAGACTGAGACCAAAGAGAATCTACACAGCTAAACACAAATCTAGCCACAGGATTAATATTATTAACACTCATGATCCTGAAAAGTGCTTTCAGTTTCAACAGCAACTTGAAGATGCTTTCACTGATACACCAGAAAATTGTACAGTAAATGAAAAGTGGGGTCAAATTAAGGAAACTCTTTATAAAACTGCCGTAGGGGTTTACGGCACTGTGGATCATAAGAGGCAGGACTGGTTTGCGGCCAACAGCGAGACTCTGCAGCCCTGATTGATAAGAAGAAGAAAGCTCTCTTAAGAAACAAGGAAAGACCAACGCGTAACACTCTGAGTGAGCTAAGGCAAGCTAGGAAGGATGTGCAAAAGGCTGCCAGGCAGTGTGCAAATGATTATTGGATCAAGTTATGTGAGTCCATTCAAATCGCAAGTGATAAGGGAGACATAAGAAGCATGTATGAAGGAATAAAGAAAGCTTGTGGTCCAGTGATCAAAAGAAGTGCACCATTGAAAACCTTGACTGGAGAAGTCATCACTGATAAGAAACAGCAGATGGACAGATGGGTAGAGCACTATTTGGAGCTTTACTCAAGTGAGACCAAACTAGCGGATGATGCCCTCAACGCCATAGAGGCTCTACCAACTCTTGACCACCTGGACACACTTCCCACCATAACAGAAGTTAAGTGTGCTATAAATGAACTTGCATCTGGCAAGGCTCCAGGTAAGGATGGGATTCCAATAGAGGTTATCAGGAGTGGGCAAGACACACTCACTATACAGATCCACCAGCTAATAGAGCTATGCTGGCGTGAAGGACAAGTCCCACAGGATTTCAAAGATTCAAGCATCATAACACTGTACAAGAACAAGGGCGATCGGAGCGACTGCAACAACTATAGGGGTATCTCACTTCTGTGTATTGTTGGAAAAGTATTTGCCAGAATTGTTCTGCGCAGACTTCAAGTCCTAGGAGATCAAGTCTACCCCGAATCACAGTGTGGCTTTCGACAGAACCGGTCTACCACTGATATGATATTCTCATTGCGACAAATGCAAGAAAAATGCCGTGAACAGAATCAACCACTGTTTATTGCCTTCATCGACCTCACAAAGGCATTTGATTTGGTCAGTCGTGAGGGTCTGTTCAAGGCACTAAAGAAGATTGGCTGCCCACCAACTCTTCTGTCCATTGTGGAATCGTTCCACACAGGCATGAAGGGTATAATCAAGTTTGATGGTGCAACTTCTGAAGAATTTGAAATCAAGAGTGGAGTTAAGCAAGGTTGTGTACTAGCTCCCACCCTCTTTGGAATATACTTTTCACTTCTACTGAAATATGCATTTCGTGATCAGGATGGTGGTATATACATTCACTCACGCTCAGATGGCGGCCTCTACAATGCTCAGAGATTGAAGGCTAAGACCAAAATTAGGAGGGTACTGATCAGAGAGTTGCTTTTTGCAGATGATGCTGCAGTTACGACCCACTCTGAGGAAGAATTGCAATGTCTACTATCTGCATTCTCCAATGCTTGTTCTGAATTTGGTTTAACAATTAGCAAAAAGAAGACACAGATTATGTCACAAGGTGCACATGAGGTACCATCAATCTTTATTGACGACGCCGAACTAGAGATAGTAGACCATTTTACATATCTAGGATCAGTGGTAAATAGCAAATTATCCCTAGATCAGGAAATCAACATCCGGATTGGTAAGGCAGCAACAACAATGAATAGGTTAAGAAAAAGAGTCTGGGAGAACAGGAAGCTTACTGCCAAAACAAAAGTCCTTGTCTATCAAGCCTGTGTCCTTAGTACTCTTCTCTATGGCAGTGAAACCTGGACAACTTACTCACACCAAGAGAACAATTTAAACAGCTTTCATATGCGGTGTCTGCGAAGAATTCTTGGTATTAAGTGGCAAGACAAAATCACAAATACTGAAGTATTGGAAAGATCAGGTTGTGTGACAGTTTATTCCATGCTCAGTCTTCGTAGACTTAGATGGATAGGACATCTTAGGAGGATGGATGATGGTAGAATACCAAAGGATATCTTTTTTGGTGAATTACAGATGGGTAAGAGATCTCAGGGTCGGCCTCTACTACGATACAAAGATGTGTGTAAGCGGGACATGATTGATACAGGCATTGATAATGCACATTGGGAGCAAGTCGCCGCTGAACGTGTTGCATGGAGGGCAAATATCAGAAATGGAATAAAGTCAAAGGAGAAAATTATTGCAGAAAAGTCACACACCAAGCGTTTGAGACGTAAGATGGTGCATGATGGTGGAAATGACCACGTGTTCACATGCACCCACTGTGAACGGACATTTACAGCGCAAATTGGCCTTATCAGTCACACTCGCTACCGCCATAGTTAAAAGTTATTATGCCTTTTTAAAGCACAAACTATCGTCTGTCAAGACGGCAAGGTGCCAATGGAATATATATATATATATATATATCTTACTCTGTGACTCTTGACTATTTGCAGTCAATATGAGAACTCTCTTGTGTTAATTAACCTACCATGCCAAAGTACTGGGCCAATCTGAACACAGTAAAACTTAGAAGACCCATCCATTCAAACTGGGTCATGTCAACTAATAATATTACTACCAACAACATAGCCCACCTAAGTGTTATTTGGTTATGTGGACATTTGGGAACGAGGACATGTGAACATTTGGTTATGTGGACATTTGGGTAGGTGGACATGTGAACATTTGGTTATGTGGACATTTGGGTAGGTGGACATGTGAACATTTGGGTAGGCAAACATGTGAACATTTGGCTATGTGGACATTTGGCTATGTGGACATGTGAACATTTGGTTATGTGGACATTCAGGTAGGTGGACATGTGAACATTTGGGTAGATGGACATGTAAACATTTGGTTATGTGTACTTGTGAACATTTGGTTTTGTGGACATTTGAGTAGGTGGACATGTAAACATTTGGTTATGTGGATATTTCAGTAGGTGGACATGTGAACATCTGGGTAGGTGGACATGTAAACATTTCGTTATGTGGACATTTGGGAACGTGGACATGTGAACATTTGGTTATGTGTACATGTGGAAGTTAGTGAATGATGACATGTTAAAGTTAGTGTATGGGACATGTGAAAATTAGTGTATGGGGACATGTGAAAGTTAGAGTATGGGGACATGTGAAAGTTAGTGTACGGGGACATGTGAAAGTTAGTGTATGGATATGTGAAAGTCAGTGTATGGGACATGTGAAAGGTAGTGTACGGGGACATGTGAAAGTTAGTGTGTGGACATGTGAAAGTCAGTGTATGTGAAAGGTAGTGTACGGGGACATGTGAAGGTTAGTGTGTGGGGATATGTGAAAGTTGGTGTAAGGGGACATGTGAAAGTTAGTATGTGGGGACATGTGAAAGTTAGTGTATGGAAATATGTGAAAGTTAGTGTATGGGGATATGTGAAAGTTGTGTAAGGGGACATGTGAAAATTAGTGTATGAAAACATGTGAAAGTTAGTGTATGGGGACATGTGAAAGTTTGTCTATGGGGGAAATGTAGTAACGCAAAATGCTAAAGGTTATGTGCCAAAATGTGACAATATGAAACTTAGAATATGACGCATAGAAGTACTCTTTCCGCTTACATATGCCTTTTGACTCATAGTCTTTCTTCATGTTCTCATATTCCCTCATGTTCTCGTCTGTCTGCGTTGATGGTTGTGGACTGTTCTGACCAGCACTGGATAGATTAAAGACTGCTCGGTTTCCACCACATAACGAATTGCCCAAAACAGATAACAAGCTGCTGCCATTGAGGGAACTGCCATTGGAGGAGCTCCCCGTAGAGGAGGTTAATGCTGACACCAGATCAGGCAAGCCTTGTAGAATGCCACTCATGTTGGACAACTTAGAAAACTGTTGAGAGAAAGTGCACACGTCTGATATCAGGGACCATATATATTGCTTGACTTGATCTGCTTTGTTGATGTTAACTACCCCTGCTACCATCAATCATATCTAATAACTTGATCTATTTATTATATGCAAAATACATTTCATACACCATGTGTCACATATGCTGATTTGTTGATGTCCACTATATCTACAACCATGCAATCCTGTATACAGTTGTCATTTGTTGACATGCAACACTGAAGACATGCAACAATGAAGACATGTAAGACTGAAGACATACAGCACTGAAGACATACAGCACCGAAGACATACAGCACCAAAGACATACAGCACTGAAGACATACACCACCAAAGACATACAGCACTGAAGACATACAGCACTGAAGACATACAGCACTGAAGACATACAGCACTGAAAACATACAGCACCAAAGACATACAGCACTGAAGACATACAGCACCAAAGACATACAGCACTGAAGACATACAGCACTGAAGACATACAGCACTGAAGACATACAACACTGAAGACATACACCACCAAAGACATACAGCACTGAAGACATACAGCACTGAAGACATACAGCACTGAAGACATACAGCACCGAAGACATACAGCACTGAAGACATACAACACTGAAGACATACACCACCAAAGACATACAGCACTGAAGACATACAGCACTGAAGACATACAGCACTGAAGACATACAGCACTGAAAACATACAGCACCAAAGACATACAGCACCGAAGACATACACCACCAAAGACATACAGCACTGAAGACATACAGCACTGAAGACATACAACACTGAAGACATACACCACCAAAGACATACAGCACTGAAGACATACAGCACTGAAGACATACAGCACTGAAAACATACAGCACCAAAGACATACAGCACTGAAGACATACAGCACTGAAGACATACAGCACTGAAGACATACAGCACTGAAGACATACAGCACTGAAGACATACAACACTGAAGACATACACCACCAAAGACATACAGCACTGAAGACATACAGCACTGAAGACATACAGCACTGAAAACATACAGCACCAAAGACATACAGCACTGAAGACATACAGCACTGAAGACATACAGCACCAAAGACATACAGCACTGAAGACATACACCACCAAAGACATACAGCACTGAAGACATACAGCACTGAAGACATACAGCACTGAAGACATACAACACTGAAGACATGCAGCACCAAAGACATAGAGCACTGAAGACATACAGCACTGAAGACATGCAGCACCGAAGACATGCAACACTGAAGACATACAACACCGAAGACATGCAATACTGAAGACATACAGCACTGAAGACATGCAACACTGAAGACATACAGTACCAAAGACATGCAGCACTGAAGACATACAGCACCGAAGACATGCAGCACTGAAGACATACAGCACCGAAGACATGCAACACTGAAGACATGCAGAGCCAAAGACATGCAACACTGAAGACATACAGTGCCAAAGACATGCAACACTGAAGACATACAGCACCAAAGACATGCAACACCAAAGACATACAGCACTGAAGACATGCAACACTGAAGACATACAGCACCAAAGACATGCAACACTGAAGACATACAGCACCAAAGACATGCATCACTGAAGACATACAGCACCAAAGACATGCAGCACTGAAGACATGCAGCACTGAAGACATGTAACACCAAAGACATGCAACATTGAAGACATGTAACACTGAAGACATACAACATTGAAGACATACAGCACCAAAGACATGCAACACTGAAGGCATACAACACCAAAGACATGCAACACTGAAGACATACAGCAGCAAAGGCATGCAACACTGAAATCATACAACACCAAAGACATGCAACACTGAAGACATACAGCACTGAAGACATGCAGCACCAAAAACATGCAACACTGAAGACATACAACACCGAAGACACGCAATACTGAAGACATACAGCACTGAAGACATGCAACACTGAAGACATACAGTACCAAAGACATGCAGCGCCAAAGACATGCAACACTGAAGACATACAGCACCAAAGACATGCAACACCAAAGACATACAGCACTGAAGACATGCAACACTGAAGACATACAGCACCAAAGACATGCAACACTGAAGACATACAGCACCAAAGACATGCATCACTGAAGACATACAGCACCAAAGACATGCAGCACTGAAGACATGCAGCACTGAAGACATGTAACACCAAAGACATGCAACATTGAAGACATGTAACACTGAAGACATACAACATTGAAGACATACAGCACCAAAGACATGCAACACTGAAGGCATACAACACCAAAGTCATGCAACACTGAAGACATACAGCAGCAAAGGCATGCAACACTGAAGACATACAACACCAAAGACATGCAACACTGAAGACATACAGCAGCAAAGGCATGCAACACTGAAGACATACAACACCAAAGACATGCAACACTGAAGACATACAGCACCAAAGACGTGCAACACTGAAGACATACAACATAAAAGACGTACAACATTGAAGACATACAGCACCAAAGACATGCAACACTGAAGACATACAACATTGTAGACATACAGCACCAAAGACATACAACATTGAAGACATACAGCACCAAAGACATACAACATTGAAGACATACAGCACCAAAGACATGCAACACTGAAGACATACAACACCAAAGACATGCAACACTGAAGACATACAGCAGCAAAGGCATGCAACACTGAAGACATACAACACCAAAGACATGCAACACTGAAGACATACAACACCAAAGACATGCAACACTGAAGACATACAACACCAAAGATATGCAACACTGAAGACATACAGCACTGAAGACATGCAACACTGAAGACATGCAGAGCAAAAGACATGCAACACTGAAGACATATAGCACTGAAGACATGCAACACTGAAGACATACAGCACTGAAGACATACAGCACCAAAGACATGCAACACTGAAGACATACAACACTGAAGACATGCAACACTGAAGACATACAGCACTGAATACATGCAACACTGAAGACATGCAGCACCAAAGACATGCAACGCTGAAGACATACAGCACTGAAGACATGCAACACTGAAGACATACAGCACCAAAGACATGCAACACTGAAGACATAACACCAAAGACATGCAGCACTGAAGACATGCAACACTCAAGACATACAGCACCAAAGACATGCAATACTGAAGACATAAGACCAAAGGCATGCAACACTGAAGACATAAGACCAAAGGTATGCAACACTGAAGACACGCAAAACTGAAGACATGCAAAACTAAGACATTAGCAGAAGTCAGACACTATAGATGAGATATGATTAGGAGGAAGATTAAAAATCAGCCTATCAGCAGAACAACTTGATGATGTTGACTACATACAAACTCAGTGATGAGTGAACATGAATGACAATAACAATAACTAATATCAAAACTGAAAGCAGATAACAACAGGGACTGTTAGACTTACATCGGTTATCATTTGTGGAATGGCTGCCAGAAAGTTCAGGTTTGAACTCATTACCACTTCTGTCACATTCTGAAAAATCTCTCTCACCTGTGGACAGAAAAACAACCATTCTCAGAAGTGTTCAGTCACAGAGACCAAAAATGAGTTTCTGTGTTCATATTTCTAGGGTTTGCTAACATCAAACTACAACCAACAGGTTTCCTGGTATATGCTGGGCACACACTCCAGCATTTCATGTCCATAATTAGATCTTCATGACACAACCACAGTAACATATGACATATCTCCAGCATTTCATGTCCATAATTAGATCTTCATGACACAATCACAGTAACATATGACAATACTCCAGCATTCCATGTCCATAATTAGATCTTCATGACACAATCACAGTAACATATGACAATACTCCAGCATTCCATGTCCATAATTAGATCTTTATGACACAACCACAATAACATATGATGTCTATTGTAACAGTGAGGGAATTTAGGTTAGGAGTAAAGAGTTAAGGAATGCGCAGCATTCCTTGACTAGGGGGAAAACCATAGTGAACGTGTGTGCACGAATGAAGAAGGGTATCTAGGAAAACACACACGTCACTTGGGGGCCAGCGAGAAGAGATGTCAACACCGAGAAGGGAGTCTCCATCATATGTGCTGAGATTGAATGATTCATCAATAAAATACCTTTCTAACAACGCGAAGACTGACTTGTGTGGTGCTATACGATCACGTTCATAACCTGTGTGTAGCTCTGTCACACTATGATAGATCTTCATGATACAATCACAGTAACATATGACAATTCTCCAGCATTTCATGTCTATAACAGATCTTCATGATACAACCACAGTAACATATGATGTCTATGATAGATCTTCATGATACAACCACAGTAACATATGATGTCTATGATAGATCTTCATGACACAACCACAGTAACATATGATAATACTTCAGCATTTCATGACTATTATAGATTTCCATGATATAACCATAGTAACGTGTCATGTCTTTAACATGTGACCATTTTGTGTGTTAAACAGGATACACAACGCGTTGTCCCTATCAATTACGTGACGGATTTCCAAAATGTGCTGTCCAATCGACACCTATCCCCAGGCCAGCAGTAAAAAAACCTGTCCTAGAATCTTATGCCAAATTCAACCGTATTTATCAATGAACATGTAGGTGCCAGTCTACCTTCAATGGCAGAACAGAGAGGCAGTTGAACAGCCATGTTGATGGAACAGACACATCATGCAAACATCAGAACAAACACATCTCACCATACCACAGATGTTGATGGAACAGACACATCTCCCCATACCACAGATGTTGATGGAACAGACTCATCTCCCCACACCACAGATGTTGATGGAACAGACACATCTCCCCACATCACAGTTGTTGATGGAACAGACACATCTTCCCATACCACAGATGTTGATGGAACAAACATCTCCCCACACCACAGATGTTGATGGAACAGACACATCTCAACACACCACAGATGTTGATGGAACAGACACATCTCCCCATACCACAGATGTTGATGGAGATACATCTTCCCATACCACAGATGTTGATGGAACAGACACATCTCCCCACACCACAGATGTTGATGGAACAGACACATCTCCCCACATCACAGTTGTTGATGAAACAGACACATCTCCCCACACCACAGATGTTGATGGAACAGACACATCTCCCCACACCACAGATGTTGATGGAACAGACACATCTCCCCACACCACAGATGTTGATGGAACAGACACATCTCAACACACCACAGATGTTGATGGAACAGACACATCTCCCCATACCACAAATGTTGATGGAGATACATCTCCCCACACCACAGATGTTGATGGAACAGACACATCTCCCCACACCACAGATGCTGATGGAACAGACACACCTCCCCACACCACAGATGTTGATGGAACAGAAACATCTCCCCATACCACAGATGTTGATGGAACAGACACATCATGTTAAAATGGCTACTAGGAAGTATGTAAAAGGGGTCCTTACCTTGTACATATATCTGACATTACACACACTTGTGTACCTGACTGTACATATATCTGACAGTGTACAACACACACACTTGGGTACCTGACTGTACATCTGACACTGTACCCCACATACACTTGTGTACCTGATTGTACATATATCTGACACTGTACCCCACACACACTTGGGTACCTGACTGTACATCTGACACTGTACACCACACACTTGTGTACCTGACTGTACATATATCTGACACTGTACACCACACACACTTGTGTACCTGACTGTACATCTGACACTGTACACAACATACACTTGTGTACCTGACTGTACATATATCTGACACTGTACACCACACACACTTGTGTACCTGACTGTACATCTGACACTGTACACAACATACACCTTTGTACCTGACTGACAAGTTTGCCTCGGTCAATATTCAAGCCAATGGCCTCTAGCAACTGGGACATGTTGGTAAGGCTCAAGTTACACAGCTGGTTGTTCAAGTCTACACCATCTGTCTCATTCTGGAAGTCCAAATACTCCAGGAGAATCTGACAACACATTGAACAAATAATGCTGACAATACAGACAGATGTCATGGTCTCAAGTTATGTCTCAAATAATGTTGACATTACAGACAGATGTCATGGTTTCATTTTATGTCTCAAATAAACACCTGCATCAGGTCTGCTCTTTCACAGTCACAATTATAAACATTTTATTTGTCAAATAAACACCTGCATCATATCTCATCTTTCACAGTCACAATTATAAACATTTTATTTGTCAAATAAACACCTGCATCAGATCTCATCTTTCACAGTCACAATTATAAACATTTTATTTGTCAAATAAACACCTGCATCAGATCTCATCTTTCACAGTCACAATTATAAACAGTTACATGCAGATCTGACCATGTAAGCCTCCCTGCCTAGTATCACAAACACATGTACATGTGACTAGATGAACTTCTATATCTGATATCACAAACACATGTACATGTGACTAGATGAACTTCAATATCTGATATCACAAACACATGTATATGTGAACACAGACACAGGCAGAAGTAGATATGATTGTGTGAACTTCAACAAGATATCTCAGACACAGGCAGAAGTAAATGTGACCATGTGAACTTCACACAAGATATCTCAGACACAGACAGAAGTAAATATGACCATGTGAACTTCAAACAAGATATCTCAGACACAGACAGAAGTAGATATGACCATGTGAACTTCACACAAGATATCTCAGACACAGGCAGAAGTAGATATGACCATGTGAACTTCACACAAGATATCTCAGACACAGACAGAAGTAAATATGACCATGTGAACTTCACACAAGATATCTCAGACACAGACAGAAGTAGATATGGCCATGTGAACTTCAAACAAGATATCTCAGACACAGGCAGAAGTAGGGGGGCTGAGTGGTCTTGAGGTATGGTTTCCTCCTAGATTGCTGGAGGTCCCGGGTTCAAGCCTCTGTGAGGACCGGGAGTTTTTTACGTGGACTTCTAGTCACAAAATTTCCTCTGGTCTCTGGGTAGTGAGATTGGACTCCGTGTGTATTGTTGCGCACGTAAAAAATCCCTTGGCAGTGGAAATCGAAAAAGATTAGCCTAACGATGCTGCCTGGGCAAAATTTTGAGTTTGAAATCTAGCCAAAGTATTTCAGGATCCTCGTCAGTGCTACAGAATTCGTGCACTGAGCTGAGATTCTCTGGACTCAGGCTTGAGTTAGGAGTAGAACGGAGCCCTTAGGGGTTAAACCTGTGTTCCGTGATGTTGATCCGTCGACTAAACTAAACAGACACAGGCAGAAATGGACGTGAACATGTGAACTTCAACAAGATATCTCAGACACAGACAGAAGTAGATATGATCATGTGAACTTCAAACAAGATATCTCAGACACAGGCAGAAGTAGATATGATTGTGTGAACTTCACACAAGATATCTCAGACACAGACAGAAGTAAATATGACCATGTGAACTTCACACAAGATATCTCAGACACAGGCAGAAGTAAATATGACCATGTGAACTTCACACAAGATATCTCAGACACAGGCAGAAGTAAATATGACCATGTGAACTTCAAACAAGATATCTCAGACACAGGCAGAAGTAAATATGACCATGTGAACTTCATACAAGATATCTCAGACACAGACAGAAGTAAATATGACCATGTGAACTTCAAACAAGATATCTCAGACACAGGCAGAAGTAAATATGACCATGTGAACTTCACACAAGATATCTCAGACACAGGCAGAAGTAGATATGACCATGTGAACTTCAAACAAGATATCTCAGACACAGGCAGAAGTAGATATGATTGTGTGAACTTCAAACAAGATATCTCAGACACAGACAGAAGTAAATATGACCATGTGAACTTCACACAATATATCTCAGACACAGGCAGAAGTAAATATGACCATGTGAACTTCACACAAGATATCTCAGACACAGGCAGAAGTAGATATGACCATGTGAACTTCAAACAAGATATCTCAGACACAGGCAGAAGTAGATATGATTGTGTGAACTTCAAACAAGTTATCTCAGACACAGACAGAAGTAAATATGACCATGCGAACTTCACACAAGATATCTCAGACACAGGCAGAAGTAGATATGACCATGTGAACTTCACACAAGATATCTCAGACACAGGCAGAAGTAAATATGACCATGTGAACTTCACACAAGATATCTCAGACACAGGCAGAAGTAAATATGACCATGTGAACTTCAAACAAGATATCTCAGACACAGGCAGAAGTAAATATGACCATGTGAACTTCACACAAGATATCTCAGACACAGGTAGAAGTAAATATGACCATGTGAACTTCACACAAGATATCTCAGACACAGGCAGAAGTAGATATGACCATGTGAACTTCAAACAAGATATCTCAGACACAGGCAGAAGTAAATATGACCATGTGAACTTCACACAAGATATCTCAGACACAGGCAGAAGTAGATATGGCCATATGAACTTCACACAAGATATCTCAGACACAGACAGAAGTAGATATGGCCATGTGAACTTCTGGTGCTAACAGAAAGCAGGTAGTACTGTCAACTGTCATATGGTAGCTCAGTTATATCTGACTAAGACCTGACACTGCTCAGACACAGACAGAAGTAGATATGACCATGTTAACTTCAAACAAGATATCTCATACACAAACAGATTTTGAATGAACTTAAAGAGTCACAGAAGACAGGATACTAGCATACTGCAAGAAAATGACCAAATGTTTTTCTCATTTGAGATCAGCTTGTGAAAACAATACCTAGTGGAGAAAGTAAAACAAGTAAACATCATTTACCTGATCACGGCAAATGAATGTAGTCAACTGTTGGCTCATGGCAGTAATGTTAGTATTGTTAAACTGTAGCAAGTCATACCAGACTGTGATCAAGTCAGTCAGTTGTGTTGTGTTGTTATCACTAACAGCTGATAAAACCTGCAGCGGATATTTACCATATCTTATCAAATCTTATAATCATCAAAAGTATCATTATCTTATCAAATGTAGCAATCATCAACAGTAGCATCTAAACAAATGTAGCAATCATCAAAAGTATCATCATTTTATCAAATGTAGCAATCATCAACAACATCACCATCTTATCAAATGTAGCAATCATCAACAGTACTATCATCTCATCAGATGTAGCAATCATCAATAGTACTATCATCTCATCAGATGTAACAATCATCAACAGTATCATCATCTTATATCCCCAAACTGCAGGTTGCAGTTGTTCACATTCAATTTTATTGTTTGATTAGCATATGCTGCTAGGACATCCTGTTTTATTGTTTGTATCAACATGTGCTGATAGGACATCCTGTTTTATTGTTTGTATCAACATGTGCTGACAGGACATCCTGTTTTATTGTTTGTATCAACATGTACTGATAGGACATCCTGTTTTATTGTTTGTATCAACATGTGCTGACAGGACATCCTGTTTTATTGTTTGTATCAACATGTGCTGCTAGGACATCCTGTTTTATTGTTTGTATCAACATGTGCTGATAGGACATCCTGTTTTATTGTTTGTATCAACATGTGCTGATAGGATATCCTGTTTTATTGTTTGTATCAACATGTGCTGCTAGGACATCCTGTTTTATTGTTTGTACCAACATGTGCTGATAGGACATCCTGTTTTATTGTTTGTACCAACATGTGCAGCTAGGACATCCTGTTTTATTGTTTGTATCAACATGTGCTGCTAGGACATCCTGTTTTATTGTTTGTACCAACATGTGCTGATAGGACATCCTGTTTTATTGTTTGTACCAACATGTGCTGACAGGACATCCTGTTTTATTGTTTGTACCAACATGTGCTGCTAGAACATCCTGTTTTATTGTTTGTACCAACATGTGCTGCTAGGACATCATGTTTTATTGTTTGTATCAACATGTGCAGCTAGGACATCATGTTTTATTGTTTGTACCAACATGTGTTGATAGGACATCATGTTTTATTATTTGTATCAACATGTGCTGCTAGGACATCCTGTTTTATTGTTTGTATCAACATGTGCTGACAGGACATCCTGTTTTATTGTTTGTATCAACATGTGCTGCTAGGACATCCTGTTTTGTTTGTACCAACATGTGCTGATAGGACATCCTGTTTTATTGTGTGTACCAACATGTGCTGACAGAACATCCTGTTTTATTGTTTGTACCAACATGTGCTAACAGGACATCCTGTTTTATTGTTTGTACCAATATGTGCTGATAGGACATTTATTGTTTGTATCAACATGTGCTGCTAGGACATTTATTGTTTGTACCAACATGTGCTGCTAGGACATTTATTGTTTGTATCAACATGTGCTTCTGGGACATTTATTGTTTGTATCAACTTGTGCTGTTAGGACATTTATTGTTTGTATCAACATGTGCTGGGACAGGTACATCCGTTTTATTGTTTGTATCAACATGTGCTGACAGGACATTCCTGTTTTATTGTTTGTATCAAACATGTGCTGCTAGGACATCCTGTTTATTGTTGTACTCAACATGTGCTGCTTAGGACACTCCTGTTTTATTGTTTGTATCAACATGTGTTGCTAGGGACATCTGTGTTTTATGTTTTGTATCAACATGTGCTGACAGGACATCCTGTTTTATTGTTTGGACGAACATGTGCTGATAGGACATCCTGTTTTATTGTTGTATCAACATGTGCTGCTAGGACATCCTGTTTATTGTTTGTATCAACATGTGCCTGACTAGGACATCCTGTTTATTGTTTGTATCAACATGTGCTGACTAGGACATCCTGTTTTTATTGTTTGTATCAACATGTGCTGACAGGACATCCTGTTTTATTGTTTGTACCAATATGTGCTGATAGGACATTTATTGTTTGTATCAACATGTGCTGCTAGGACATTTATTGTTTGTATCCAACATGTGCTGCTAGGACATTTATTGTTTGTATCAACATGTGCTACTAGGACATTTATTGTTTGTATCAACTGTGCTGTTAGGACATTTATTGTTTGTATCAACATGTACTTCTAGGACATTTATTGTTTTATTGTTTGTATCAACATGTGCTGCTAGGACATTTAATGTTTTATTGTTTGTATCAACATGTACTTCTAGGACATTTATTGTTTTATTGTTTGTATCAACATGTGCTGCTAGGACATTTATTGTTTTATTGTTTGTATCAACATGTACTTCTAGGACATTTATTGTTTGTATCAACATGTGCTGCTAGGACATTTATTGTTTGTATCAACTTGTGATGTTAGGACATTTATTGTTTTTTGTTATCAACATGTGCTTTAGGACATTTATTGTTTGTATCAACATGTGATGTAGGACATTTATGTTTGTATCAACATGTGATGCTAGGACATTTATTGTTTGTATCAACATGTGATGCTAGGACATTTATTGTTTGTATCAACATGTACTTCTAGGACATTTATTGTTTGTATCAACATGTGCTGCTAGGACATTTATTGTTTGTATCAACATGTGATGCTAGGACATTTATTGTTTGTATCAACATGTGTGCTAGGACATTTATGTTTGTATCAACTGTACTTTAGGACATTTATTGTTTGTATCAACTGTGCTGTAGGACATTTATTGTTTGTATCAACATGTGTGTAGGACATTTATTGTTTGTATCAACATGTATCTAGGACATTTATGTTTGTATCAACATGTGATGCTAGGACATTTATTGTTTGTATCAACATGTAATGCTAGGACATTTATTGTTTGTATCAACAATCTAGGACATTATTGTTGTATCAACTGTGTGTAGGACATTTTTGTATCAACTGTGTTAGGACATTATTGTTTGTATCAACATGTTGGGACATTATGTTTGTAAATGTGATCTAGGACATTATGTTTGTATCAAATGTACTCTAGGACATTATTGTTTTTTTAAACAGTTTTTGTGTCAACATTGTGCTAGGACATTATTGTTTGTATCAACATGTGATGCTAGGACATTTATATGTTTGTATCAACATGTGATGCTAGGACATTTATTGTTTGTATCAACATGTGATGCTAGGAACATTTACTGTTTGTATCAACATGTGATGCTAGGACATTTACTGTTGTATCAACATGTGATGCTAGGAACATTACTGTTTGTATCAACATGTGATGCCTAGGACATTTATTGTTTGTATCAACATGTGATGCTAGGACATTTACTGTTTGTATCACAATGTGATTGCTAGGACATTTACTGTTTGTGTCAACATGTGATTCTAGGACATTTATTGTTTGTATCAACATGTGCTGTTAGGACATTTATTGTTTGTATCAACATGTGATGCTAGGACATTTACTGTTTGTATCAACATGTACTTCTATGACATTTATTGTTTGTATCAACATGTGCTGCTAGGACATTTATTGTTTGTATCAACTTGTGCTGTTAGGACACTTATTGTTTGTATCACCATGTGATGCTAGGACATTTACTGTTTGTATCAATATGTACTTCTAGGACATTTATTGTTTTATTGTTTGTATCAACATGTGCTACTAGGACATGTATTGTTTGTATCAACATGTGCTGCTATGACATTTGTTTGTATCAACATGTACTTCTAGGACATTTATTGTTTTATTGTTTGTATCAACATGTGCTGCTAGGACATTTATTGTTTGTATCAACATATACTTCTAGGACATTTATTGTTTTATTGTTTGTATCAACATGTGCTACTAGGACATTTATTGTTTGTATCAACATGTGCTGCTAGGACATTTATTGTTTGTATCAACATGTACTTCTAGGACATTTATTGTTTTATTGTTTGTATCAACATGTGCTGTTAGGACATTTATTGTTTTATTGTTTGTATCAACATGTACTTCTAAGACATTTATTGTTTGTATCAACATGTGCTGCTAGGACATTTATTGTTTGTATCAACTTGTGATGTTAGGACATTTATTGTTTGTATCAACATGTGATGCTAGGACATTTACTGTTTGTATCAACATGTGATGCTAGGACATTTATTGTTTGTATCAACATGTAATGCTAGGACACTTACTGTTTGTATCAACATGTACTTCTAGGACATTTATTGTTTGTATCAACATGTGCTGCTAGGACATTTATTGTTTGTATCAACATGTGATGCTAGGACATTTATTGTTTGTATCAACATGTGATGCTAGGACATTTACTGTTTGTATCAACATGTACTTCTAGGACATTTATTGTTTGTATCAACTTGTGCTGTTAGGACATTTATTGTTTGTATCAACTTGTGCTGCTAGGACATTTATTGTTTGTATCAACATGTGCTGCTGGGACATTTATTGTTTGTATCAGCATGTGATGCTAGGACACTTACTGTTTGTATCAACATGTACTTCTAGGACATTTATTGTTTTATTGTTTGTATCACCATGTGATGCTAGGACATTTACTGTTTGTATCAACATGTGATGCTAGGACATTTATTGTTTGTATCAACATGTGATGCTAGGACATTTACTGTTTGTATCAACATGTGATGCTAGGACATGTATTGTTTGTATCAACATGTGATGCTAGGACATTTACTGTTTGTATCAACATGTGATGCTAGGACATTTACTGTTTGTATCAACATGTGATGCTAGGACATTTATGTTTGTATCAACATGTGATGCTAGGACATTTATTGTTGTATCAACATGTGTGCTAGGACATTTATTGTTTGTATCAACATGTGATGCTAGGACATTACTGTTTGTATCAACATGTACTTCTAGGACATTTATTGTTTGTATCAACATGTGATGCTAGGACATTTACTGTTTGTATCAACATGTGATGCTAGGACATTTACTGTTTGTATCAACATGTGATGCTAGGACATTTATTGTTTGTATCAACATGTGATGCTAGGACATTTACTGTTTGTATCAACATGTGATGCTAGGACATTTATTGTTTGTATCAACATGTGATGCTAGGACATTTATTGTTTGTATCAACATGTGATGCTAGGACATTTATTGTTTGTATCAACATGTGCTCTAGGACATGTTGTATCAAATGTGCTGTGGGCATTATGTTTGACAACATGTGCTGCTAGGACATTTATTGTTTGTATCAACATGTGCTGCTAGGACATTTATTGTTTGTATCAACATGTGCTGCTAGGACATTTATTGTTTGTATCAACATGTGCTGCTAGGACATGTATTGTTTGTATCAACATGTGATGCTAGGACATGTATTGTTTGTATCAACATGTGATGCTAGGACATGTATTGTTTGTATCAACATGTGCTACTAGGACATGTATTGTTTGTATCAACATGTGCTGCTGGGACATGTATTGTTTGTATCAACATGTGCTGCTAGGACATGTATTGTTTGTATCAACATGTGCTGCTGGGACATGTATTGTTTGTATCAACATGTGCTGCTGGGACATGTATTGTTTGTATCAACATGTGCTACTAGGACATGTATTGTTTGTATCAACATGTGCTACTAGGACATGTATTGTTTGTATCAACATGTGCTACTAGGACATGTAATGTTTGTATCAACATGTGCTACTAGGACATGTATTGTTTGTATCAACATGTGCTACTAGGACATGTATTGTTTGTATCAACATGTGCTACTAGGACATGTATTGTTTGTATCAACATGTGCTACTAGGACATGTATTGTTTGTATCAACATGTGCTACTAGGACATGTACTGTTTGTATCAACATGTGCTGCTAGGACATGTACTGTTTGTATCAACATGTGATGCTAGGACATGTACTGTTTGTATCAACATGTGATGCTAGGACATTTACTGTTTGTATCAACATGTGATGCTAGGACATTTACTGTTTGTATCAACATGTGATGCTAGGACATGTATTGTTTGTATCAACATGTGCTACTAGGACATGTATTGTTTGTATCAACATGTGCTACTAGGACATGTATTGTTTGTATCAACATGTGCTACTAGGACATGTATTGTTTGTATCAACATGTGATGCTAGGACATGTACTGTTTGTATCAACATGTGATGCTAGGACATGTACTGTTTGTATCAACATGTGATGCTAGGACATTTATTGTTTATATCAACAAGTGCTGCTAGGACATTTATTGTTTGTATCAACATGTACTGCTGGGACATTTATTGTTTGTATCAACATGTGATGCTAGGACATTTACTGTTTGTATCAACATGTGATTCTAGGACATGTATTGTTTGTATCAACATGTGATGCTAGGACATTTATTGTTTGTATCAACATGTGCTGCTGGGACATTTACTGTTTGTATCAACAAGTGCTGCTAGGACATTTATTGTTTTTATCAACATGTACTTCTAGGACATTTATTGTTTGTATCAACATGTACTACTAGGACATGTATTGTTTGTATCAACATGTGCTACTAGGACATGTATTGTTTGTATCAACATGTGCTGCTGGGACATGTATTGTTTGTATCAACATGTACTGCTGGGACATGTATTGTTTGTATCAACATGTGCTGCTGGGACATGTATTGTTTGTATCAACATGTGCTACTAGGACATGTATTGTTTGTATCAACATGTGCTACTAGGACATGTATTGTTTGTATCAACATGTGATGCTAGGACATGTACTGTTTGTATCAACATGTGATGCTAGGACATGTACTGTTTGTATCAACATGTGATGCTAGGACATTTACTGTTTGTATCAACATGTACTGCTAGGACATTTATTGTTTGTATCAACATGTGCTGCTAGGACATGTATTGTTTGTATCAACATGTGCTACTAGGACATGTAATGTTTGTATCAACATGTGCTACTAGGACATGTATTGTTTGTATCAACATGTGCTACTAGGACATGTATTGTTTGTATCAACATGTGCTACTAGGACATGTAATGTTTGTATCAACATGTGCTACTAGGACATGTATTGTTTGTATCAACATGTGCTACTAGGACATGTATTGTTTGTATCAACATGTGCTACTAGGACATGTATTGTTTGTATCAACATGTGCTACTAGGACATGTAATGTTTGTATCAACATGTGCTACTAGGACATGTAATGTTTGTATCAACATGTGCTACTAGGACATGTATTGCACTGACTGTGATGCAATCATGTCAGCAGAGAACAGCTTACCTTGCGCAGGTCCAGCGAGGCATTCAGCAACGTGTCTACAGCCTTGCCAGACAAGCTGATGTTCTGGTTGGCCAGGAAATTGGTCAGATTCTCTGTGCTGGTCAACACTTCAGCCAGTGTTGGAGTTCTGACCCCTACAGTGTCACCACAGAGACAAGAAAACTTATCATTTATTTCATCAGTAGGGGAAGATGTGAATCAAATATAACCACTCACAAGTACATTATAATCTGTGTACTCCACAAGACAGTGGGCAACATAAACAGCCTCCATGAGATCGGACAATACATAATCACACATGAGATTAATCAACAGTGACACACATGTTAGACAGAGCACAAACACAATGTGAACATACCACAGAAAGCCAATTTTCATGACAGTAAATGAATCATTTGGGACAATACAACAAACAATGACTATAGTCATGTGCAAGATGCCAGCCTGTGTACTGTGAGGATTGTCATGAACTTACCTACGTTGGCTGAAGCATTGACTACGGTCTCCAAGAAGTTCTCCAACAGTGGAATATCCCTGACCAGTCTGACTATCAGGTCACCATTGCTGGATGCCAGTGTTTCTAGATCATCCACTAACCGAACCAACCTGTGACAGAGCACTTGCATGGTTATATTTGTTTCAAGTGTGCACATAACAATAACCCCCATGGTGATGATGATGATACAGAGCATGGCAACCAGGATCAGCCAGATGCTAAACTCAGACGGCAATAGCCTGACATGTGTGTCAATGACATGAATTCAACAATGATTGTATTTCTCTGGCCTCATCAATCTTCATCAACTTGGGGGTATATAATAGACATGTGTGTCAATGACATGAATTCAACAATGATTGTATTTCTCTGGTCTCATCAATCTTCATCAACTTGGGGGTATATAATAGACATGTGTGTCAATGACATGAATTCAACAATGATTGTATTTCTCTGGCCTCATCAATCTTCATCAACTTGGGGGTATATAATAGACATGTGTGTCAATGACATGAATTCAACAATGATTGTATTTCTCTGGCCTCATCAATCTTCATCAACTTGGGGTATATAATAGACATGTGTGTCAATGACATGAATTCAACAATGATTGTATTTCTCTGGCCTCATCAATCTTCATCAACTTGGGGGTATATAATAGAACATGTGTGTCAATGACATGAATTCAACAATGATTGTATTTCTCTGGCCTCATCAATCTTCATCAACTTGGGGGTATATAATAGACATGTGTGTCAATGACATGAATTCAACAATGATTGTATTTCTCTGGTCTCATCAATCTTCATCAACTTGGGGGTATATAATAGACATGTGTGTCAATGACATGAATTCAACAATGATTGTATTTCTCTGGCCTCATCAATCTTCATCAACTTGGGGGTATATAATAGACATGTGTGTCAATGACATGAATTCAACAATGATTGTATTTCTCTGGCGTCATCTACATGTGGATGTAGAGGAAAATAACCGGTTAGTGTCAAACAAACCCATGGGTGCCCATAGCTACAGGTAGCATCCACTACTGAGATATGACTACAGGTAGCATCCACTACTGAGATATGACTACAGGTAGCATCCACTACTGAGATATGACTACAGGTAGCATCCACTACTGAGATATGACTACAGGTAGCATCCACTACTGAGATATGACTAGAATGTGCCCATAGCTACAGGTAGCATCCACTACTGAGATATGACTAGAATCAGCCACTGACAGCTACCCAGATGATAATGGTTTATGTCTCTCCCATGACTGAATGACTGCATACATTAATGGGTGTAGCCACATGACACAGAATACAATCGTCTGGTTTGGCATTTACTACAATACTGGTAATGAATGAATCACCAAATAATGAGAAGTAGATTGTGAGCTTTACTAAAATACGATTACAAGAAATAAATTGGACGTAGCGGCTAAAGCCTTCGTCAGCACAGAACAAACACAAAACTACATGAAACACACTACATGACAATATTAATAAACTAAATGACAATATTAAGGGTACTTATCTGAATCTGTATCCTAGCTTGCATTGATTGACGACTGACATGCGTTCTATGGCTATCAGTGGATTGTATGGACCAGATGTATGGTCAACGGGTCAAAGATCAATACCGTCAGAAAGGTATTGGCTAAACAACTCAGTGGGTAGGGCTTGGGGTAGTAAACTCTTTACACTAGACAATCTTCTGGTGTGGCATTTACTACAATATTTGTAGTAAGCACTTTACATTAGGCAACCATCTGGTGTGGCATTTACCACAATATTTGTAGTAAGCACTTTATATTAGACAACCATCTGGTGTGGCATTTACTACAATATTTGTAGTAAGCACTTTATATTAGACAACCATCTGGTGTGGCATTTACCACAATATTTGTAGTAAGCACTTTATATTAGACAACCATCTGGTGTGGCATTTACCACAATATTTGTAGTAAGCACTTTATATTAGACAATCTTCTAGTATGGCATGTACTACAATATTTGTAGTAAGCACTTTACACTAGACAATATTCTGGTGTGGCATTTACTACAATATTTGTAGTAAGCACTTTATATTAGACAACCATCTAGTGTGGCATTTACTACAATATTTGTAGTAAGCACTTTATATTAGACAACCATCTGGTGTGGCATTTACTACAATATTTGTAGTAAGCACTTTATATTAGACAACCATCTGGTGTGGCATTTACTACAATATTTGTAGTAAGCACTTTATATTAGACAACCATCTGGTGTGGCATTTACCACAATATTTGTAGTAACACTTTATATTAGACAATCTTCTAGTATGGCATTTACTACAATATTTGTAGTAAGCACTTTATATTAGACAACCATCTGGTGTGGCATTTACTACAATATTTGTAGTAAGCACTTTATATTAAACAATCATCTGGTGTGGCATTTACTACAATATTTGTAGTAGCACATTACATTAGACAACCATCTGGTGTGGCATTTACTACAATATTTGTAGTAAGCACTTTATATTAGACAATCATCTGGTGTGGCATTTACTACAATATTTGTAGTAAGCACTTTATATTAGACAACCATCTGGTGTGGCATTTACTACAATATTTGTAGTAAGCACTTTATATTAGACAATCTTCTAGTATGGCATTTACTACAATATTTGTAGTAAGCACTTTATATTAGACAATCATCTGGTGTGGCATTTACTACAATATTTGTAGTAAGCACTTTACATTAGACAATCATCTGGTGTGGCATTTACTACAATATTTGTAGTAACACTTTACGCTTGTGTGATGCGTTTACTACAAATACTTCCCAGCACATAAGTATCTGTATGTTAACACTGCCAGATTGTCTTGTATAAAGCATTAACTACAAATATTTCCACATACAAAAACGTGCTTAATATTGGCCTATACATGTGGTACTGTTCACTACCAATATTGTAGTAAATCTCACACCAGAAGATTTTCTAGTGTAAAGTGTATAATACCAATATTGTAGTTAATTGCCACATGCCAAAACTATAGACATTTGGGTGTGGGGAAGTATTTGTAGTAAACACAAATGATACAACAGTCTGGTTGTGCCAACACTAAAGGCATTTATGTGTGGGAAAATATGTGTAGTCAGCACTTACAGTGAGTCATTGAAGCTGTTAATAAAACCAGGCTCATCTGTACTGGACAGAGTTTTCTTGCAGTCATTGTTGAAGTCACAGAGATATGAGAGGAGAAATGCCATGGTCCCAGCAGATGGCATAGCTTTGGGCTCATAGTGACCTGAAGGCAATCATCTGGCATTGTTAATCAACAGACCATGGCAGAACATCAAACAAGTGCTCAGCTAACTACAACAACTAGCCAAATATATGATACACAATCATGCATGCATTAAAATATGCTTTATACTACACACTACACACTCATACATGCATAATAAATACACTTTATACAACATGCTACACTCATACATATACCAAACATATGATTTATACAGCATGCTACACACTCATCATGTACCAAATATATAATTTACACAACATGCTACACACTCATACATGTACCAAACATGTTTTACACAATGTGTTACACATTCATACATGTACCAAATATATGATTTACGCAACTTGCTACACACTCATACATGTTCCAAACATGTTTTACACAACGTGCTACACATTCATACATGTACAAAATATATGATTTACACAACGTGCTACACATTCATACATGTACCAAATATATGATTTACACAACATGCTACACACCCATACATGTACCAAACATGTTTTACACAACGTGCTACACATTCATACATGTACCAAACATATGATTTACACAACAAACTACACACTCATAAATGTACCAAATATTTGATTTACACAACATACTACACACTCATACATGTACCAAATATATTATTTACTCAACGTGCTACACATTCATACATGTACCATAAATATGATTTATACAACATATTACACACTCATACATGTACCATAGATAGGAAATGCAGACAAGAAAATCCGGCTGCTGTTGAGGCTGAAGTACAAGCGTTGATTTTCGAGAATTCGCTAGACGGTGATGCGGTCATCTACACAGATGGGTCGGTCGTCCGACATATGAGAAGCTCATGGGCCTTTACAGCTCGGGCCGGAGGGAGAATTGTGAAGGAGGACTCTGGTGCTTTCACTGAAACCACAAGTAGCCTGACCATGGAAGTCATGCAGTAAGTAAAGCAATAACATGGCTCGAGACACAGACATTCACTAGGGCTTGTTTCCTTAGCGACTCAATGAACATGATCAAGAGGATAGAGGAGGGGTCGATCCGAAGAGAATGGTTGCTGCCTCTGAAGCGGTCTCGGCTGGCAAAGATTAGTTTCATCTTCGTGCCAGGTCATGCGGGAGTACAAGGAAATGAGCGGGCTGACAAGCTCGCAGGTGAGGCTACTGTGGAGGGCGGACGCGCCATGGACCAGGCTGACATTCTGAATGCTCTATGAGAAGTGAGACTTTTGCGAGAACCAAGTGATGACTGTGAATCTACAATGGCCAGACTGCGGGAGCAGCAAATTAAAAGAGGGGTGGCCAAACAAGAACACTACGCAGGAAGCCAAAGAAGATTGATAAACCAACACAGAACTGGCGTCGTTAGCCGCTACACGCTGCGGGATTTGCTGAGGAGGGGATCCGAGCACTTATGGACTGAATGGTTCGATGTGCAACGAGGATGATCTGTCGACTAACTAACTAAAATGTACCATAAATATGATTTATACAACATATTACATACTCATACATGTACCAAATATATGATTTACACAACATGCTACACACTCATACATGTACCAAACATATGATTTACACAACATGCTACACTCTCATACATGTACCAAACATATGATTTACACAACATGTTACACACTCTGTGGCTCTGTGGCGAAAGGGTTATAGACGCAATTCAAAATCCTGCATACCGAGTTTGAAACACAGCTGCGGGTGATTTGACAGCAGACAGCATTGTGTTAGTTTTCATAAAATGGTATGAGTGCCCGTCGTTCAGAAACCAATGGCAAATGATTGAACGTAAGCTTGCCCAGAAATCATGAACAGCCAAAAAATGCTGGGTTTGATTGTGATGTCCTGTAAAGGATATGCAACTAACTACACACTCATACATGTACCAAACATGTGATTTATACTACAAGTTACACAAGCATACATGTACCAAACATGATTTATACTAAACTACTTCTTCTACTTTCGTTCGCTTGTAATATGTCTATAACTGCAATGTTGTCTCTTGTATGAATTTAACTGTCTTTTTCAGTTCACACAGCGGTCCATAGAGTTTATACATGTACCAAACGTATGAATTATACTACAATTTACACAAGTATACATGTAAAAATATATGATTTACACTACAAGTTACACAAGTATAGATGTACCAAACATATGATTTATACTACACATTACACAAGTATACATGACCAAACATGATTTATACTAAACTACATAATCACACATGCAGGAGACATAAGATTTATACCACAAGCTATGTAATCAATATAATCATATGTTCATGTGTGTATCTGAAGCATGATTTATACTGTAAGCAACACAATCAAACATATGTTCATGTGTGTATCTGAAGCATGATTTATACTGTAAGCAACACAATCAAACATATGTTCATGTGTGTATCTGAAGTACGATTTATACTGTAAGCAACACAATCAAACATATGTTCATGTGTGTATCTGAAGTATGATTTATACTGTAAGCAACACAATCAAACATATGTTCATGTGTGTATCTGAAGCATGATTTATACTGTAAGCAACACAATCAAACATATGTTCATGTGTGTATCTGAAGCATGATTTATACTGTAAGCAACACAATCAAACATATGTTCATGTGTGTATCTGAAGCATGATTTATACTGTAAGCAACACAATCAAATGGCAGCAAACATGATTTGTACAGCTTTTCATCCATGATCCAGTTTCTTGTTGTGTGCAGAACTTTGACCCCAAAACTGTCTTGTTAAACTGCTCTCTATCATCTGCCAGATGTTCTGCACTGTCTCCATTGCTGTCAGGTGTACACTATCACATCTGCCATTGCTGTCACATGTACACTATCACATCTGCCATTGCTGTCAGGTGTACACTATCACATCTGCCAGATGTCCTGCCCTGCCTCCATTGCTGTCAGGTGTACACTATCACATCTGCCACTGCTGTCAGGTGTACACTATCACACCTGCCACTGCTGTCAGGTGTACACTATCACATCTGCCAGATGTCCTGCCCTGCCTCCATTGCTGTCAGGTGTACAGTATCACATCTGCCAGATGTCCTGCCCTGTCTCCATTGCTGTCAGGTGTACACTATCACATCTGCCATATTTTCTGCCCTGCCTCCATTGCTGTCAGGTGTACACTATCACATCTGCCATATTTTCTGCCCTGCCTCCATTGCTGTCAGGTGTACACTATCACATCTGCCACTGCTGTCAGGTGTACACTATCACATCTGCCATATTTTCTGCCCTGCCTCCACTGCTGTCAGGTGTACACTATCACATCTGCCATATTTTCTGCCCTGCCTCCACTGCTGTCAGGTGTACACTATCACATCTGCCATATTTTCTGCCCTGCCTCCACTGCTGTCAGGTGTACACTATCACATCTGCCAGATGTCCTGCCCTGCCTCCATTGCTGTCAGGTGTACACTATCACATCTGCCAGATGTCCTGCCCTGCCTCCATTGCTGTCAGGTGTACACTATCACATCTGCCATCCATCTATGCTGTGGCCTTCCTTCCTGTTCACCATTTACCCAGCATAGCTCCCTCCACAGTGATCCTGTCCAGACATTCGTGTCTCTGTATCTGCCCAACATGTTATTGTCCTGAATGTGATTTGTCAAACTAACCACAGGTCTTCAATAGTCAGCTTATGTTGGACAGACCGGTTTGTCCTCCAGTGACTTGTAATACTCTTCTCAAACATTGACTTTCAAGTCACATGTGTGTTTTTCAGCTGACTGGCTAAATGTCCAAGTTTCACTGCCAAATGTTGCAGCGATTTCACATGCCATCAGTAGTCTGGCTTCTGTTATTCTGTCAGCAACTTAAGCTCTTATTCTTAAATGAAAAATAACAATGAATCTGGAAATACAAAGAAAACAATATGATAAACAGCTGACTTACATTCTTCTATGTTAGTACGAACATCTGGCCTGAAGCGAACGGCAACCAGAATCACAAACAGAACCAGCGGCCACACGATTTCTACCACTAGTCTCACCTGGAGAAGGCAGATCAGCAGACACTTACAACATGCACAACTGATCAGTGTAATAAACATTAACTTCTCGTCTTGCCTACAAAACTGACATATTCATGTTATAACAATAATCTACTATGGAAATAACACATCCTGTAGCAAATTGTTTCATCCTACAACTGTTCAACACCAAGTTTAGACTCTTTTATATCATACATCAGTCACCTATATTTCCATTATCCATCAATCTGTCTCTACTGTCATCTTACAATCTGTCTCTATTGTCATATAACAATCTATCTCTATTGTCATCTAACAATATGTCTCTGCTGTCATCTAACAATACGTCATTACTGTCAGTGTAGTGTGACCAGTGCCTGTGGGTGGTCACTTGGACAGTAGTAATTGGTCAGAAACTTTCAATGTCTGATACTCGGCCCCTTCCATGTAAACTTCAATTTGGGAAGTAGCGATGATATTTTTTACAAGGGTCAGTATCCTACCCTTTCGCCTGTCCTTTCTGTCAGATCAGTAACATTGGCAGCCTCAGATTTTGAAGGCTATGTTTTCATTGAGGTGAGTTTCTTGCAAGGAACATACACTTATCTATTCTTGATTCAATATGTTTTCTAGCTCTATATTTTTGTTGCTGACTCCCTCAGCATTCCAGTGCATTATTGTCAGTCTTTATTTCATATGGCCAGATGCTCTATTCTCAGGTCCCTTGGCTCCACAGGAAATCTGAGAAGGACCTCCAGTTGTTTTGGTTGGACCCTTTCGAGGCATAGGTCTGGCACTGCACCTGCCTGGGAGTTCAAAGCAGGGCGAGCACCATAACGTTTTGCAGCAATCAACATATTTCAATTGCGTGGCAGCCTGATTTCTGTGGTGCACCTCCTCGCTCATTGCCTTCATCTTCAGCATCTTTTCTTTACTAGAGTAGACTGTAGTCTTACTCGAGTTTAGATATGTATGCATGTACACACGTAACTGTGCAAGTAAATACATACATATCTAGAGCATTCTGGGCTTTTTTACGGCGCCAGAGACTCGCCTGCCGCCCCTTCTTGTGTTAGTTAAAACAGTTCCATCACGTGAAGACCAGGAGTTGGACTTTTGCTGCCAGAGATAATGAATGCACAAGCTGGGGTATTTTGCAAGGTTGGGCGTTTATCCCAACTCTGCGCCCTAGCTATATAACAGAAATTTGGAACCCACTCTTATCTAACAATGTGTGTGTGGGTGGGCATGTTGGGGCGTGTGTAGGGGGTGTGGGGGATGTGTGTATGCATGGGGGGATGGTGTGTGTCAGTGGGGGAATGTGTGTGGGTGGGGGAATGTTTGTGGGTGGGGATGCGTGTATGGGTGAGGGATGTATGTGTGGTTGGTGGGGTGTGTGGATGGATGTGAAATGTGTGGGTGGGTGGGGAAATGTGTGTGTGGGGATGTGTGTGGATGGGAAGATGTGTGGGTATGGGTGGGTGATGTGTGTGTGTGTGTGTGGGTTGGCATGGGATGTGTGTGTGGGTTGGCATGGGATGTGTGTGGGAGGGGTATGTGTGTGTGGTTGGGAGTGTGTGGGTGGAGCATGTGTGTGTGGGTGAGTGTGTGGGTTGGGGCATGTGTGTGGTTTGGGGCATGTGTGAGTGGGTGGGGCAGATGTGTGTGGTTGGGGATGTGGGTGAGGGATGTGTGTGTGGGTGAAATGTCTAGGTTGTTGAGGGATGTGTGAGTGGGTGGAGGGATGGTTGTGGGTGGGGGATGTTTGGTGGGTGGGGGATGTGTGGATATGGGTGGGTGATGTGAGTGGGTGATGGATGTGTGTGTGGTTTGGTGAGGATGTGTGGGTATGGGTGGGTGATGTGTGAGTGGGTGAGGGATTGGTGCAGGATGTGTGTGTGGGATGGGGGATGTGTCACAGAACATGATAATACGCATTGTTTTTGCTTACAACATTTATTTGACAATGTTTTTTTTCCTATGTGCATGTATCATGCACTGTTGATGAACAAAAGATGAGTGATTGGAAGGGCCGAATGTAAGACAGGCCTACGTGCCCAACTTGTAACCCTTTTAAAATAAAGTTCAATTCAATTGAATTCAATAACAATATGTATCTATTGCCATCTAATAATATGTCTCTACTGTCATCTATCAATATGTCTCTACTGTTATCTAATAATCTGTCATCTAACCATCTTCCACTTCCATGGTCAAAGAGCTCAAGGGACACAACAGTAATGTGTATGGGATACATTCTAGCCTTACCCACGAGTGCAGACAGGCTCAAGGTGCTGTGGGCTAGATCATTATCTCCAAGCAGCTGCAGATATGGAACACCCACTGCATGAAGCCTTGGACACAGTTATGGCTTATTAGAGGAATGTCATGGATGGCTCAACAGAGGACACAATCAGAGAAGTGTGCATGCTTGAAAACATTGGGAGAGGAGAGGAGAGGGTCAGAATGCCAGTGGAAAAGTCAGACCTGTGCAGAGTCATAACAACATTGGAGTTGAAATGCAGAGATTAGCCAGCAGGCCGCACTGAATAGGAGGTGCAACAAATGATCCACGACAATTCACAACCAGGCGATGAAATCATCGACACGAATGGCTCTTTGCTAAGAAGTAAAAGATGTGCCTGGGGGTTTGTGGCAAAGATTGGTGGACGGTGTTTGGTGCAGGTGAGCATGGCATAAAATACCTACCACAACATCTAGTTTGAGAATGGAGGTGGAGACAGTCACAAGGGCATTCCACTGTCTGGAGAACAAATAGCACACACATGTGATGTTAACGGACTCACAAAGTATGATGAGAAAGGTGAAGACATGCATTCTTCAGGTACAGTGGCAGGCTTCCATGCAACAATCAAAAATAAAGAGCATGTGTTGGATTTGTTCCCCTGGATGTGCTGGCATGGTGGGAAATAAGCAAGTAGACAGATTGACCTGGTCTGCACCAGGTATTGGGGTATTGGTGCATGATAAGACAGATGTAGGTGGGGCCCCTTTAGAATTGAGTGTAGAGTACAGAAGAACAGACAGATTATTACGGCTTCGAGAGTGATCAGAGGATTTGGCCAATACTCAAAACTTCGAAGATAGGCCACATGGACACATAATCAGAATGCTACTGGTACCATAAGTATTGGGACTCTTCACTGGCTGTTGCAAATGAGGATGGAGCACGTATAGGAGTGTCCTGAGTGCTGTGATGTCAGTCCTTTATTTAACTCAACGTCAAACAAGCATTTTGTCTTATATGATCAACAGAGCTCAGCCTGAGACTGTTAGTCAATGCCCAGCCTGAAAACTCTCCATGTACCACATATCTGTCTGTATATGTTATAGCACCATTACTATGTGATCATCTGTATGTTTCAGCATCATTTTTCTATGTGATCATCTGTATATGTTATAGCATCATTTCTATCTGATCATGTGTATATGTTATAGCATCATTTCTATGTGATCATCTGTATGTGTTTCAGCATCATTTTTCTATGTGATCAACTGTATGTTATAGCAGCATTTCTATGTGATTATGCCTATCTTATAGCATCATGTCTATGTGATAATCTGTATAGGTTACAGCATCATTTCTATGTGATTGTCTGTATATATAATAGCATCTTTCCTATATGATCATATGTACATGTTACAGAATGTTTTCTGTGTGATCATCTTAATAAGTTATAGCATCATTTCTATGTGATAATCTGATTATGTTATAGTATCATTTGTATGTGATCATCTGTATATGTTATAGCATCTTTTCTATATGATCATATGTATATGTTATAGCATCTTTCCTATGTGATCATATGTATATTTATAGGATCTTTTCTATGTGATCATATGTATATTTATAGGATCTTTTCTATGTGATCATATGTATATTTATAGGATCTTTCCTATGTGATCATATGTATATTTATAGGATCTTTTCTATGTGATCATCATAACTACTGGCTAAAGGTAGCTCAAGACAAAAACCACCCTGGATACCAAACGTTCAGTGACAACAACAGCAAAAGGGGGGGGGGCATCCCAATAGTAAAACTGCAAAGACCGGCAGGATGGGAAGCAGCAGAGAAGATGAAGGAAGAAATGGAGCTAGCAGAGACCCTGAAACAAACAAGACGGTTCAAGCCAACAATCCCACCATGGGAACTTACAGTCCCATTCACTGACTGTAATCTAGCAAAGTCCATCACCAAGGACACAGAGAACACAGATGCAAGAGACTCGGCCGAGGAATACATACAAGAAATCAGTAAGGACAACCTCATAATATACACAGACGGGTCCAAGAACGAACAGAGACGTAGGAGCAGGAGTAGTGGTCCCAGACTGGAAGTTGAAGAGACAGTTCAAACTAACAGACCAGACAGCAGCATGCACGTCCGAACTGGTAGCCATAATGAAAGGTCTAGAGATCGCAGCCGAAAAACCACCACTGAGACTGTGTATATTAACAGCTTCCCTGTCATCAGTACAAACGCTCGGGACCTTCAATAGAGGCAACAGACCTGACATAAAAGAGGAGATACTAGCGACAGCCACAAACCTCAGGTACATGGGATGCCAAGTCACCATCGGATGGATACCAGCTCACAGGGGCATCCCGGGAAACGAACAGGCAGACAGAGCGGCAAAACGGGGAATAACCAGCAATAATCAAATCTGCACAGGTCTAGGTAAAGTAGAAGGGAAGAATATAGTCAAAAACTACATTCTCAAGGAATGGAGGCAACAGTGGCGAGACAGCGCTAAAGGCCGTCATGCCTACCAAGTATTGGGTGAACCCAGATACAAGCCACAAGTCAAGACCAACATGAAAGCACCAGCAAACAGACAGCTGTGGAGAATCAGACTAGGCAATTGGAAAGAAACAAGAGACAACCCATTCTGCAGAGAGTGCCGAGAAAACAACACCATCAAACACTACTTACTAGTATGCGACAAGTACAATAGAGAGCGAAGGAACCTGAGAGATCACTTCGTCAAAACTGGGAAACCAATGACAATGACGGAGTGCCTGCACATAAACAGCAACCCAGAAACACAGCGACTGGTCAGACAGTTCCTATGCAGAACAGGGAAGACTGTATAACCTCCCTACACTGTATATATATGTATATGTATTTTTGTATGTATGTGTGCATGTTTTTATGGTTTATAAACAAACAAACAAAAACTATGTACATTTTTAAAAAAAATGTGAATGGCAGGAAGGTGGGTTGGCTCTTCCGGCAGAGCACCTGAACTAGGATGAGACCGGGTCATCTTGTTGCTACACCAAACCCACACGTGATGATGAAAAACGCCAAACAACAAACGTAAAGGAGTTTGGGCCGCTGACCGGGGGGACAGCTTGAGGCTTGCATTTGAATTCCCTGCCTTTGCCTACAACGAGTCTTTATGAAGACTGGACATGACCAGGACCAGCCCCGATGAGAATAACACAAGAAGCGACACGCACGAAACAGTGCTAATAGGGAAGAGAAGCCAACAAACGAAAGAAGGCGGGCCCCAGTAGGCCCGACCAAGGACCGGTCTTTATCAGGACCAACACAAGACAAAAAAAACAAACAGATAGCACAAAACAAATCTATCCGACGAACAGAGCGGAACCAACAAAACCAATAGGAATTAGGACTAAAAATCCACACAACCACGGCTCTCAACAATAACCACCGCTGAGGAAGCAGGTTAGACGAGACCGAATTTTTTTTTTGGAAAATTGGAATTGGAATTGGTGATCATGTGTATATGTTGTAGCATCATTTCTATGTGATCATGTGTACATGTTATAGTATCATTTCTATGTGATCATGTGTATATGTTATAGCATCATTTCTATGTGATGATGTGTATATGTTATTGTATCATTTCTATGTGATCATCTGTATATGTTATAGTATCATTTGTATGTGATCATCTGTATATGTTATATCATCACTTCCATGAAGCACAGATCATCTGTATATGTTATAGCATCATTTCTATGTTATCATCTGTATATGTTATAGCATAATTTCCATGAAGCACAGATCATCTGTATATGTTATAGCATCATTTCTATGTTATCATCTGTATATGTTATAGCATAATTTCCATGAAGCACAGATCATCTGTATATGTTATAGCATCATTTCTATGTGATCATGTGTATATGTTATAGCATCATTTCTATGTGATCATCTGTATATGTTATAGCATCATTTCCATGAAGCACAGATCATCTGTATATGTTATAGCATCATTTCCATGAAGCACAGATCATCTGTATATGTTATAGCATCATTTCTATGTGATCATGCGTATATGTTATAGCATCATTTCTATGTGATCAAGTGTATATGTTATAGTATCATTTCTATGTGATCATGTGTATATGTTATAGTATCATTTCTATGTGATCATCTGTATATGTTATATCATCATTTCCATGAAGCATAGATCATGTGTATATGTTATAGCATCATTTCTATGTGATCATCTGTATATGATGTTCCATAATTTTCATGTACCACCCACTCACCTGCCCATCCACTTGCTGGCCTGCATACGCACGCACGCACGCACGCACGCACGCACACACACACACACACACACACACACACACACACACACACAATGACAAATATCAGAAATAGTTTTAAAATGCAGGACTGACTCACTGGTTGCCATTTACACACACTCAACAATGCAGGACTGACTCACTGGTTGCCGTTTACGCAGTGTAAAATTTTTCCACAATAACAGGAGCAGCTGTGAACCAAACCCCATCTTCCAGGTGTACACAAGCAATGGGAAATCAGGCTGGATGTTTTGTAGAAGGCACTGTCTCCTGTAGCAGGTGGACTCTCAATTCCTGCTCAGGTCATCTGAAACACAAGTCAATTCACTATTCATGATTGACATAACACATCCTTCTTAGACTCAGTGATACATTATATATACATATCATCTTCAGCATCATGTAGCAGGTTTTTGCAAATAGTATGCAGTCTCACTAACCAAGAGATCAGTGGCACATGTGTGACATCATTAGATACCAATGGCTCTTGGAAACATGCTCAGCCCCATACAGGTAGCTTCCCAGCCTTATCCTAGAAGGCTAGGTATGCCATCTCACTAGCCAAGAGATCAGTGGCACATGTGTGACATCATTAGATATCAATGGCTCTTGGAAACATGCCCAGCCCCATACAGGTAGCTTCCCAGCCTGAAGTGGACACCTCTTATTCTGTGTGAAACTGTAATGTCAGTCTCTAACTCCCAAATAGATAATATTCAGGGGAATGTCCAGTCTCGAACACAGCTTGCTGAAATTCTTGCTTCTGTCAGTACTCTGCAGCAAGAAAGAGAGAAGAGAGAGAGAGAGAGAGAGAGAGAGAGAGAGAGAGAGAGAGAGAGAGAGAGAGAGAGAGAGGAGAGAAAGAGAGAGAGGAGAGAGACAGACAGAGAGGAGACAGAGAGGAGACAGGAGAGGAGACAGAGAGACAGAGAGGGGGGAGAAACAGGGAGAGGAGACAGAGAGGTAGGAGACAGAGAGAGGAGAGAGATATAGAGAGAGGAGAGAGAGTGACAGAGAGAGGAGACAGAGACAGACTGAAACAGAGAGAGGAGAGACAGAAAGAGGAGACAGAGAGAGGGAGAGAGAGAGACACACATACAGAGAGAGACACAGAGAGAGAGAGAGTGAGGAGACAAAGAGAAAGGAGACAGAGAGGGAGATAGAGAGGGGGAGAGAGAGAGAGAGGGAGGGAGGGAGGAGAGAGCACATATGTGCACGTTGTTGCAGTTTAAGTGTCAGACACTGTTTATATTGTTGGTCAGCACTGTGACTATATTGCATGGTATACAGTACATTGCTATAATATATAGTCACAGTACTACTGCAATATAACAATATATATTTCCTATGAAAGCACCACACAAGGTAAATAGTAAAAGCATACACATGCATAGCTCAGAATAACATAATTAACGTTATATATTATTATCACATTAATAATGTACATTTATGTTATTTTATATTATTATTACAGTAGCAATGTACACCTATGTCGTTGTATATTGTTATTACACTAGCAATGTACACCTATGTCGTTATATATTATTATTACTATTATTATAGTACCATTGTACATCTACGTCGTTATATATTATTATTACATTACTAATGTGCAGTTATGTCATTTTATATTATTATTACAGTACCAATGTACATGTGTCGCTATATATTGGTATTACAGTAGCAATGTACATTTATGTCGTTATATATTATTATTACAGTACCTATGTCCATCTATGTACTGTGCATATAAGTCCTATATTTATTTATTTTTTCACACACACATACACATTGGTTATGGTTATGTTATATGGTTTTTTATATTAGTTACACCCATAAGTATGGGCATTATTCTCCTGCAAGTATTGAAAGTTTGAAATGCTGAAAAAACGGCCGTCGAAACATAACTGAAAATGTCGCATTAGAGGGGCGCGGTCAAGCGGAGGTTCAGTGAAAGTAGGGTGGTCTCCTATAGAACAGCAGCTGGTGGGTCCTCACATATTCGACAGGGAAGACTGGCGTCTACCCGTTCTCGGGTGAATATTCTGAACCACTGACCGGACGGGGGGACGGCAGACGGGCGTCTAGCCCGTGACACAGAAATGATGAGCGGAAAACAATCGTCAAGAACGTTGCTATACTGTATACAGTATACAGATCATGTCTGGCTTACCTCTGTCACTGATAGTTGTAGACAGAATAAAATGGCCAGTCCCCAGCTGCGCACACGGCAGATAACACTACTAGTCTACTAATCTATGACACAAACTGACTGCTACTTTCAGCCGATGACTGTGCACAAATGTACAGCGCACGGCTGTTCATAAATAACGCCGCCAGTGGCTCAACGCCCGGATATGGGAGTGACGCACACACATCGATACGAGAGGTTGCACCCGAGAAATACGACTGTTGTATAATGTCTACACGCTGTCGACTGTTGCATAATGTCTATACGCTGTCAACTGTTGTATAATGTCTATACGCTGTCGACTGTTGCATAATTTCTACACACTGACGACTGTTGTATACTTTATATACTAGTACGAGGAATGCTGTGAACCACGACGATCACTGAAGAAGAGCACGTTCTATATTTCAATCACTGGTGAATTGCCACCTGATCGTGCGTGCTGCCAACACACTGCTGACGGCAGGGCCACTTTCTCCCAACAACTTAAATAGAGCGTTACGTAACCAATCCGTTCTAGGGAATGTTGCATCAGTGTCCTGGCAACTGGCGTGGGCAATCACGCTCCGTCACATTGACGTTCTGTAGTACTGTGCGTGAATTCACTCACATATCCGTGTATGACAGTACAAGTCTGTCCAACTGCACAAACACAAGTTGCATGTACATGTATGACAGTACAAGTCTGTCCAACTGCACAAACACAAGTTGCATGTACATGTAGCCATACGGCAGATGTCGTCATCGGGGTGTGAAATGTATGGTCTTCATATATTCTAGGCCACGGACAATAGAGATGGGTGGCCAGTTCCCTCCCTCGCCGCAGTTCTACGCTTGTATCTGAACCGTATTTTCTTTCACCGAGTCACTGAATACGCACGTATATGACCTGGCTTTTTACACTGCCAGCAGTGTCATTGTAATGGCACTGGTATTGGTACTGGTATTTGGGGAGAGAGACAGAAAGAGAGAGAAAGAAAGAGAGGGAGAGAGCACCTGATGGATGTTACTCATGGTGTCATCCGAGTACTGAATGAAGTGAAGTTGTTGGATCACATATTTCTCCACGGAAGCTGTACTTAGATGTGACGGATGGTCGTCGGACCCATCGTAATCAATCCGAGCTTGTCCCGCGGTTCTTCTCCCCTGTCTCCATTCCCTGTCAATGTCTACAGGATATGGGTCACTGGGGAACTTCTGGTACCTTGTCGACTTGACAGACGATAGTTTGTTACATTGTGGTTCAAAAAGGCGCAGTAACTATACCCCACACACAACGACACTACACAAACACAACTACAGAAACAAAGATAATACATACAGAAACTACTATGCAGAAAGAATTATATGTTAATGAGAAAAAAAATTGGTCATGGTGGAATATTTCGAATATCTTGGGTCACTGATTACCAACAATGGTAACACCAAGAAAGAAATTGAAAGACTAATATCTATTGCTCTTCAAAGGCTACAGCAACTGAATAGATTGTGAAGTGGGACAGATAGAACTACAAAAATTAGATTTTTAAGAGCATGCATTTTTCCCATTGCATCATGGACACTTACTAAACAAGCTGAACAGCGCAGAAATGCCTTTGAATATAAATGTTATAGATGAGTTCTAAGAATATCTTGGATCAAGAAAAGAACAAATGCATCCATACTTCAAGAGCTGAATATTGAAGAAGGTTGGTTATTAAAGACGATAAAACAATGAAAATTGAAATATTTTGGTGATTTGAAACATCATAAATGTTTGGAGAGAACAATAATGGAGGGGTATATGCCTGGGAAGAGAGGAAGAGGAAGGCAACAGAGAAGATGGGTGCAGGATGCGGTGGATGATCTCCAGATGAGTGTATTGGATGCAGAACATCCTGCTTATAATCGAGAGGTTTTCCTGGAAGTTGTTAAAACAGCGAGGTTCTGCAAAGGACAGGCTACTGGATGAATGAATGAAGAATGAATGAATGAATGAAAAGAATGAATGAAAGAATGAATGAATGAACTACAACCCAGGGATGGAGTTGTACCTCTTCATAGCACAAAGCCTGGGCTGAATTGTAGAGACGTGTTGTTCATGAAGCGTGATCCCTCTTTCCGCCTGCCCAGTTTGCTCCAGAGGAAAGGTAACAACATTACATATGGAACAAGACAAGCTGTAGAAGCTACCGGATCAGCAAAGCAATGCTCGTACTGCCTGCCTGCCGGAGCTTCAATCCTAGACCTGTTGCCAAAATAGACAACTGGGCAACATAGCTTTAATCTCTCCATCATTTGGAGGGCAACAAAGCAAGGTGAGAAAGCTGTAATCTCTCCATCAGTTGGAGGGCAACAAAGGAAGGTGAGACAGCTGTAATCTCTCCATCAGTTGGAGGGCAACAAAGGAAGGTGAGACAGCTGTAATCTCTCCATCATCAGTTGGAGGGCAACAAAGGAAGGTAAGACAGCTGTAATCTCTCCATCATCAGTTGGAGGGCAAAAAAGGAAGGTGAGACAGCTGTAATCTCTCCATCAGTTGGAGGGCAACAAAGGAAGGTGAGACAGCTGTAATCTCTCCATCAGTTGGAGGGCAACAAAGGAAGGTAAGACAGCTGTAATCTCTCCATCAGTTGGAGGGCAACAAAGGAAGGTGAGACAGCTGTAATCTCTCCATCAGTTGGAGGGCAACAAAGGAAGGTGAGACAGCTGTAATCTCTCCATCAGTTGGAGGGCAACAAAGGAAGGTAAGACAGCTGTAATCTCTCCATCAGTTGGAGGGCAACAAAGGAAGGTGAGACAGCTGTAATCTCTCCATCAGTTGGAGGGCAACAAAGGAAGGTAAGACAGCTGTAATCTCTCCATCAGTTGGAGGGCAACAAAGGAAGGTGAGACAGCTGTAATCTCTCCATCAGTTGGAGGGCAACAAAGGAAGGTGAGACAGCTGTAATCTCTCCATCAGTTGGAGGGCAACAAAGGAAGGTAAGACAGCTGTAATCTCTCCATCAGTTGGAGGGCAACAAAGGAAGGTGAGACAGCTATAATCTCTTCATGAGTGGAGGAAAACAAAGGAAGGTGGGACAGTTGTAATCTCTCCATCAGGGAGGAAAACACAGGAAGGTGAGACAGCTGTAATCTCTCCATCTGTGGAGAAAAACAAAGGTAAGACAGCTGTAATGTCTTCATCAATGGAGGAAAACAAAGGAAGGTGAAACAGCTATAATCTCTTCATCTGTAGTGGAAAACAATGGAAGGCGATACAGCTTTAATCTATTCATGAATGGAGGAAAACAAAGGAAAGTGAGACAGCTATAATCTTTTCATGTGTGGAGGAAAACAAATGAAAGCAAGACAGCTATAATCTCTTCATGTGTGGAGGAAAACAAAGGAAGGTCAAACTACTAGACATGTACAAGACTCTGTATGTGTCACACGTCGCACGTAGATTTATAACGTACTACAGTAAAAGTACCAGACTCTGTATGTATCAACTGTCACTTGTTAATTAACTATAACATACTACAGTACAAGTACCAGACTGCATGTATCAACTGTCACTTGCAGATTAACTATAACACTACAGTATAAGTACAGACTCTATATGATATGATATATTTGTCTGTGTGTGTCAATTTGTCATATGCTGATAAACAAAACACTGTACTAGATGATGAATGACTTATGCATCTATCTGTCACCTGTACTGGTAACAAAGTCTAAGCATGCACATGTATAAAGACACAGATAAATATATAATATGCAGTGAAAGACAAAATGGCCCAAAACTAGAACTCAACTACGGTAAGTAAACAAACGCACTTATCAGCAGTTCATAAACGCAGCGGTCTTCCTGGCAGCCTAGGGATAAGAAATTATCACAGACTAAGCTAAATCCACAGTACATCCCCATCACACAAATCCACAGTTACACGTTAGACAGCAAGTCTCAATCAATCCCTACAACAGATCATGGACATCGCCCAAATATCAGGGAAACGTACACCAAATAATAACGATAGTATGATGAATGAGCAGATAATAGCGCAGGCACCAATTAGTGAATCTTTGTAATTTATGTGTACAGTCAAACCTCGGTTTTCGTCGATATTTTCCACACACAAAAATGTGTCTCTGTTTTGGTCGGTTGCCTCAGATTTTGTCTGCGTATTTATTTGAGATTGTGGCTGTGAATTCTGTATCCACTTCGCCTACTAACTGCTGTGGGGCCTGCTATTTATTTGAGACTGTGACTGTGAATTGTTATATAATTTCCTGATTTCTGAGTTATCCTACATTGTATTGATTTATTGTTTTGGGGATGTTATGTATCTCTTGAGCTTTGTTTCCTTTTACCTATCAGAAGATGATGATCTGCATATAGATCTACTCCTCTAAATACTCTCACATCATTCAGAGGAGAGCTAAATTTCTTGTTGTTACAGATGTGGTCAATTTGGTTTTCTGTTTTGTGATCAGGTGAAGATTATGTTACTTTGTAAATTCTTTTATATGAAAAAACATGTTCCACCTATGGTGTACTGATTTTCTGCACAGAAATGAGCATTTAGCTCTCCATTTTCATTCATTACAGCTTTTTCCAGGTTTTCCCATGATTACCTCAAAACCCATGTTATCCGATCCTACCCTGGCATTCAAGTCACTCATCAGGATTTTTTGATATTTCAATTTCCCTGACTGCTCACAATTGTTTGGAGTTTCATATAGAATGCCTCCTCAACTGATTCATCCTAATCATTTGAGGGTGCATAACACTGGATTATATATTGCTATACTATCCTGAACTATAAAACTATCCATACTCATTTTTAACAAAGTATTCAAAGTAATTTTTTTTGTTAGTGTGACAGGACGCCTCTGGCAGCATCAGAATCCCACAAGTTTGAAAGGTATTAAAGTGTCCACAAGCAAACGGATAAAAACGCAAGCAGAAGGGAAATATTGAAAAGTACATTTTGACTGTGCTATAACTCTAGGTGGAGGAAACTTTGACAAACTGGAGCCAGGCGGCCTTTCTATCAAAGATTGTGCATTGTTTCAGTAGAAGAGAAGGGAACGAAAAGGTGCAACATTCCCATTTCATACAATTCACCGGGTTAACAGTCGTGTTAAAAGTCCAGTCGATCTTCAGACGGCACTTGAATGCAGGCCTAAGACCAACCTAAAGTCCAGACTTTGCGGAGCCGGGACAATGTCTGTAATTGCCACAACAAGGGAGCGTATAGGACCAGACACCTAACACCTTACATTCAGCCAGACTTAACATGTGAAGGACCGGTGGCAAAGTAGGAACACATGTCTGACACATTTTTGCCAGCGACCCGGGAAAGCTTATGTTAACAGCAGATTGGAATGTAGTTATGATGCAATTGCATCGCCACCGAACCATGTTTCATTGTTTCAGGCACGTGGCGGGGCATCGATCAATATGATTGGCAGAGGTAACTACAGTCCACGTGGAAAATAGGAGGAGTTATCGAATATGGGACATAGTAATTAGCCATAAGGAGCAGGAAGATGGAAACCACCCCAGGAACGAAGAGAATAAAACTATGAGCAGTGTCAACAAAACTTCAGACGCGTTCCTAGGATATCTACTGGAGGAATATTAACATTTCGTTCCTGTTCGACTTCTGTATGAAGTCTTGTGATGGAATTTCCTAAGCTATAACCTCAGATCTCTTAGGAGTGATGGACAGTCAACGACTCATATCAGGGAGTGACTGAGCCTAGTGACGGGACCAATTTTGACGCCTTCAATCTGACAGTGAATTGCGTCTCACTGGGGGAAGCATGACCTATGTGCCCTCTTAGCCAGATGAATTATGTATAACCATATTATAATTATCATCATCATATTATCATCAAGAATAGCAAAAATAAACACAGTTATTGTATTTTAAACTCAGTTGTCTGTATAAATTCTAAATGTCTATAAATGTTTGGGTAGCTTAAATAAGTACACACATTGGGGGTTCAAACACATAGTCCAGGAGGAGATAAATCAACTTTATTTTAAAAGGGTAACAAATTGGGCACGCAGGCCCGTCTTACATTGGGCCCTTCCAATCACTCGTCTTTTGTTCATCAAGAGCATTATACATTTACATAGGAAGAAAGATAAACATTGTGAAATGAATGTTGTAAACATAATCAAGACAAATTACCATGTTATGAGGCCCATCTCCCACCTACCCATACATCACTCCACACATACACACAACCCCACCTACCCACACACACACCCAGGGACACATACATACCCCACCAACCAACCCATCCCCTTCCTACACATCCCCCACCCACACACACTACCCTCACTTGTTCCCCCAACCAAAACACATTCGCCACCCACAAACATCCCCCACATCCCACATACACATCCTAACCCACACATCCTCTCCCCCTCCCACACCTCCAACCACCCATCCCCCAGCCACATCTCCATCGACCACATATTCCCCACCCACGCACACACATCCCCCACCAACCCACACATTGCAAATCCACTCACACATCCCCAAACCATACACACACATTCCCACCACCTGACATCTCCCTACCCCGACACACACACATCTCCCTAACCACCTATACAGTCATTTAAGTAATGAGCATATCCTGCATATCTTAATTCCTCTTTTCTCACTCCTGGTGATACCAAGTACAGCTAAATCTATTTTATTTTCAATGAGCCATTTCTTGGCTGTTTTCTTGAGTATCTTGGGACAGTATCTGCAATCAGCATAACAGACATTTGTTCCGCATTGTCTCTCTGGGATTTGGGGTGGTAATTAGTCTCTTCTGACAGGGTTAAGGTATCTCAAACTGCACCCAGAACTAAACACCAGTAGGAGAAAATGATTTTGGCTGAGTGGTTGCCCACCCAGGAGCTACTTCAGCCAAGTTGATGACAGTTAGTGAAAATAATACACAAATGTAACACCAAGGCCACAAACATGACACAGTGTTGAAATATAACACAGAGAAACCAGGGAACATGGAGACGACAAACTACTAGCAAACAATGTATGAAACATCCAGCACAGTATTGAAATATAAGTTTTATGTGCAGACACTTAGAAAAAATAGCGAACAGACAAACAAGAAGGGAAAGATGTGTGAAACCTCCACCGACCACAGACTGTTGAAATATACACCATGAAGCAGACAAACGACTGTAGACAATGAACAATGTGTCAAACCTCCACCAACCACAAACTGTTGAAATATACATCATGAAGCAGACAAATGACTGTAGACAATGAACAATGTGTGAAACCCCCACCGACCGCAGACTGTTGAAATATATATCATGAAGCTGACAAATGACCAGTAGACAATGAACAATGTGTGAAACTTCCACCGACCAGACTGTTGAAATATATATCATGAAGCAGACAAATGACCAGTAGACAATGAACAATGTGTGAAACCTCCACCAACCACAAACTGTTGAAATATACATCATGAAGCAGACAAATGACCAGTAGACAATGAACATGTGTGAAACCTCCACCGACCAGACTGTTGAAATATATATCATGAAGCAGACAAATGACTGTAGACAATGAACAATGTGTGAAACCTCCACTGACCGCAGACTGTTGAAATATATATCATGAAGCAGAAAAATGACTAGTAGACAATGAGTTGAGCTGAGTTGAGTTAAGAACCAACATCACTGCACTCAGGACATTCCCATACATGCTCAATCCCCTCGTTCAACAGCCAGCGAAGAGTCATACTACTAATCGTTCCCACCGCTATCTGATTAAGTGTTCTCCTGGTCTTCCCTCTCAGTTTTGAGATTCTTCCAGAACCCCTGCCAATCCCCCGCAATCTCATTCTTTCCACATATGGGTTCTCAATCTGACAATGAACAATGTGTGAAACCTCCACCGACCACAGACTGTTGAAATATACATCATGAAGCAGACAAATATCTAGTAGACAATGAACAATGTGTGAAACCTTCACCGACCAGACTATTGAAATATATAGCAAGAAACAGACAAACAATGGATTTATAAAGTGCCACTGCCAACAGCCGGAACCAAAACCCAACGAAACATCAGTCCCCAAACTCAAGGTGTTTATCTGTTTAACCTTTCGAGGGGATTGTGTGATGCAATGTCTACAGGACCAGCTCATTACAGCAGTCGACCAAACAACCTGTGCTGCAATTCCAGTTATGAGATACAGAACCACATCTATTCCTACCCAAGCAGTAAAAGAACCTGTCCCTCTGTACACTAAATCCTATTTTATTTATCAATTTACATGCAGGGGCAGTCTACATACATCAGCAGAACAGAGAGGAAGCTTAATTACAGGGTGGTCGAACACATACCCAATTGGATTGACAGAAAAATAAACAAAGACTCTGGGAATATGGCCAAGCTGACAGACCACAAACCTACATCATCGACTCGACAGCATATTTTGGAAACCAGTCAAGTGATTGATAGGAGCAATGCATTTTGTGTGTTTTTTAACATACAAAATGGTCACATGTTAAAGCTGGCAGAAGCAATCGCCATTAATTTACAGAAGCCAACTTTGTGCAAAGAGAAAGACATAATAGTCAGTTTAAAATTACCATGGTAGACAATTAAAATTATTGTGTGAATATGTGTGCTGTATGTTTCAGCTTGAAGGATTTATATATAATTTCTTTAGTTTATGCTGTGTGATTTCTGCAGTATGTACATGACGAGAATCAGCCAAATATGCCAGGCAATAAATCGTGCAATCTATTATTTGTGTCTTCGTTATTCAAACAATGATTAAACAATGTTTGAAATACCCACTGATGATCCACAGACTGTTAAAATATACAACATGGAGAGGACAAACGAGCATCAAACTGAACAATGATTGGAGCATCAAACTGAACAATGATTGGAGCATCAAACTGAACAATGATTGGAGCATCAAACTGAACAATGATTGGAGCATCAATCTGAGCAATGATTGGAGCATCAATCTGAACAATGATAGGAGCATCAAACTGAACAATGATTGGAGCATCAAACTGAACAATGATTGGAGCATCAAACTGAACAATAATTGGAGCATCAAACTGAACAATGATTGAAACCTCCACTGACCATGGACTGTTGAAATGTACAACATGGAGAAGTCAAACAACCATCACACAATGATCAAACAATCATTAAATAACCATCAAACAATCATCAAACAATGATCACTCAACCATCAAACAATGACCAAACAACCATCAAACAATGATCACTCAACCATCAAACAATGACCAAACAACCATGAAACAATAATCACTCAACCATGAAACAATGACCAACCAACCATCAAACAATCATCGAATAATGATCAAACAACCATCAAAAAACCATCAAACAATCATCAAAACAGTACACCATCAAACAATGATCAAACAACCATCAAACAATGATCACTCAACCATCAAACAATGACCAAACAACCATCATGAAACAATAATCAGTCAACCATGAAACAATGACCAAACAACCATGAAACAATAATCACTCAACCATGAAACAATGACCAACCAACCATCAAACAATCATCGAATAATGATCAAACAACCATCAAACAATCATCAAAACAGTACACCATCAAACAATGATCAAACAACCATCAAACAATGATCACTCAACCATCAAATAATTTAATTATCAAACAATGATCACTCAACCATCAAATAATTTAATGATCAAACAACCATCAAACAATGATCAAACACCGGTCAATCAACCAACCTTCACACAACAAACAATTGAAACCTGCACCGACCCTGGACTGGACTTCTCGTCTGCTTTTGCTTTTGGTCACTGTGTCCCAAACTGGCTCGGGTAGTGTTGCCTTCACCAAGTCGTAAAATGTAAACAAACGATTGCAACATTACGACATCAATGCCTCTACCTCTCACGCTACAGTCAACTAAACTAAACAACATAACACTAAACTAAACAATATAACACATAACACACAGTAATGCAGCATTACAGAACACAATTATGGAAAACTCAGGACGTTGCGGTGACTAGCCGTCATTAGCAAACACATACATACACACATCACAACACGGAGAAGACACTCACTACACTACGTCTACAGTCTTCTTAAGAGTCTACATTCTACAGACAATCTACCTCTACACTACAGTGACTACATTAAAGCATATACAAAATTTATAAATAATAAATGCGGGATGAAAAACACTTCTATGCGCGATTTGGCAGCAGACCGCGTCGTGTTGTTGTTTTTTACGAAATGGTATGGGCATGGGTGCTGTTCGTTCAGAAAGAGATGGCAAACTACTGAACGTAAACTTGCCAAGACATCAACACCAGCAAAATATGCTGATGGTAACTGCAACGTCCTGTAAAGGATATGCACCTAACTTTAAAGGGATGAGAATGAAAAGATTTTTTAAAATGAGAATAATGAAGAGGAAATTTAAATATTTTTTTTTAATGTGCTACTTATCTCAGAATACCATGCTGTGATACTTACGTGAATCTTTACATTGGTACTACTCTTTATAATAATAGGCAGCCGCGGTGTTATGTGGAAGGGTGTAGGGGGTGGCAACGGCTCAGTGAGGATCCCAGGTACATGAGTGGAAGTGGCACATGAAACAAGGGGAAGGTGGTAACGTGAGACAATGGCAGCAATGGAGATATGATGATGGGCCGAGAGTGAAAACTAAGGAGTCCCCCCCCCCCCCCGGGGGGATATCCATACAAAGTATGAGTGGTGCCAGTAAAGGGTTGGCCATAGTAGACGAATGTTACAGAGCAATGATGTGTACACCCTCGTATGATTGTGATAATAACGAAACTAATTGTCTGTGCTCCTGTATGTGTGTAACAAGGGAATACTAAAGTCTGAGTCGACTGACATGTGTGAGCGCACATACATATATATACTCACATCAACAAACATTCACACAACCTATGTATATGTATATGGCATATATGAGGAAGGAGAGGGAAGGGGTCTTATAGTACCTGTGATGTGCCACCTGGGATATGCGGAATTCATTCATTCATTCAGTAGCATGTTCTTTGCAGAACCTTGCTACCATAACAACGTTCCGGAAAATGTCCCGGTCATAAGCAAGATGTTCCGCTTCCGATACACCCATCTGGATATAATCTGCCACATCCTGCACCCATTTTCTCTTTAGCATTCCTCTCCCTCTCTTCCCAGGCGTATAACCCTACATTATTTTTCTCTCCAAACATTTATTGATGTTTCAAGTGACCATAATATTTCTATTTTCTTTGTTTTATCGCCTATCCATCCATCCATCATGTGCCATGCTGGTAAGTCATGTTTTGTCATCTCACTCGATCACCAGAGTCGTGGATCAGCTCCGTGTTTCTGTCTCGACCATGCCATGTGGCCAAGCCATCCAGGTATTTGCTTCTAGGTCTTCCTCTTGGTCTGTTCCCTTCGATCTTACCAGTTGTCATCAAGTTCTCCAATTCATTTCTTCTCATAACATGCCCAAAAAATTGTGACTGTCTACATCTAATGTCTGTAAACAGTTTACGATCTTCATTTGTTTCTTGAAGGACCTGTTCATTGGTCTTTCTGGCTGTCCGTGGTATTCTTTGCATTTTCCTCAGAAACCACATTTCTACAGCCATCAGATGTTTTTCAGCCTGACTGCTCATTGTCCAAGCTTCACATCCATATAAAAGTACAGGTTCTATGTAGCACATCAACACTCTTTTTCTCGTTTCAATTGACATCTTTTTATTGGTCAGTATGTTTTCCATCTTGCTAAAGGATACCTTAGACATGGCGATTCTTGTTCTAATCTCTTCAAGGCATCTCCCATCAGATGTTATTACTGTTCCGAGATAATTGAACCGATTCACTTGTTGAAGAATATTCCCATTTACTTGTATATTACATTGTGGTATTTCGTTCTTCCTAGTGACGACCATAACCTGTGTCTTTTTACAATTTAATTCTAACCCCAGTTGTTCACTGTGTGTAACAACCACATCTACTAAATGTTGCAGGTCCTGTTCATTGTCTGCAATCAAGACTGTATCGTCTGCATTGATGCATCGTCCCCCAATGTTGATTCCTTCCATATCTTCAATATTTCTGAAAATACTTTCACTGTACAGGGAAAACAGATCTGGAGACATTACACATCCCTGTCTCACACCTCTCTTAATAGGCTGATATTGGCCTACTTCATTATCAACTCCTATAGCAGCTTGTTGTTTCTAATATATGTTTTTTACAAGTCTAAGATCTTTTCCATCAATTTGTAGATCTTCAAGCATCCTTATCATGTCGACATGTCTCACTTTATCGAAAGCCTTTGTGTAGTCAATAAAGCAAAGGTGTAGATCTTTGTTTACTTCTATAGATCGTTCAATTACGATTCTCAGTAAATACACAGCATTTACTGTGCCCTTTCCTTCTACAAACCCACATTGTTCTTCTCCTATTTCAGGTTGTATTTTCCTCCTAATTCTTTGCATGATAATTCTTAGCAAAATCTTCGTGATGTGACTCATTATACTATACTAATTGTTCGATGTTGATCACATTCCAAGGCTCCTGATTTCTTTGGGATTGCAATAAATACAGAATTACATAATTCCTGAGGTATATTTCCAGTATCATATATTGTATTAAGCAGACTGGTAACTTTATCTATTCCATATTCTTCTAAAGCATTAATCATTTCTGTTGTGACACTGTCTGACCCGGGAGTCTTGCCAGATTTCATATGGTTAAGCGTTAAGAGCATTCTGAACCTCCATCTTCAAAATTGCTGGTCCTTCATTATTATTTTGAACATCGTAGTGTTTAGCTCTGTTGTCGTCATACAGGTTTTTCACGTAATCTGACCATACATGTAAGATCTGATCTTTTTCTATTATGACTCTTCCATCTTTTGTCTTTAGGCAGCCTGCTGATGTACGTGTTCTTTGATGAGTAAGCTCCTGGATTCTTTTGTGCATTAGTTTCGCATTTTTACGGTTGTGTTGTTTTTCAATTTCTTCGCAGTTTTTCTCAAGCCATGTTTCTTTTGCCTCCCTACATAAGGTTCTGACTTTTCTGTGAATTTCTTCATATTTGGCAGGATTATTTTTGTTCTGTCTTCTTGTTTCCATTAGTTGTAAAATTTCTTCAGTCATCCATGTCTTACGGCCCACTTTCTTTACTTTTGGAATAGTTTTTTTTCCTGCTGCACAACTGATTGAATTCTTCAGCATTTCACATTGATCATCTACATCTTGAAATAGGATCTCTAGATCAGACAATAAATCAAATTTGTTCTTTACTTCTGTGTTAAAATTATCTTGTATTTCTTTGTCAGTTTTCAATTTGCACAAGTCATATTTAGGGTTTCCTGCTATATACTTAACTTTCTTTAACTTTACCCTCAATGCGCCTGTAATTAATCTGTGATCACAGTAACAGTCTGCATTTGGAACTGTTTTTACGACTGTTAACGCATTTCGAAACCTTCTGTTAATCATGATGTAATCTATCTGGTTTTTAATCCTGCTGTCTGGACTCCTCCATGTCCATAATCTTCTAGGATGCTGTTTAAACCAGGTGTTTCCTATAACCATTTCTTGTTCTTTTGCCCATTCTACAAGTCTGTATCCTCTTTCATTTCTTTCTCCCAAACCATGGTTGCCTACACAGCATCCATCGCCTTGCTTTCCTATTTTTGCGTTGAAATCACCCATTATGATATTTATTTCTGATTTTTTGCAGTTCTTCAAAGCAGACTCCATGTCGTTATAAAATTCCTTTATACTTTCTTCACTGCATTCACTTGTTGGTGCATATACTTGAATGATATTTATTTTAAAAGGTCTTCCGTTTAATTTTACTAATAGAACTCTGTCTTACACAGCTCGATATCCTTTGACAGAACTTGATGTTTGTTTATCTAATATAATGGCTACACCTCTTTGCTGTTCTTCTCCCCCTGAGTAAATAATCTTATAATCCTCTCCTGTCCTTATCCCTGCCCCTTTCCATCTCGTTTCCGATATTCCTAATATGTCTAATAATCCTAATATCGTCTATAATCGTCGCTTTAAAAAGAAAAAGTCGCCCGGGTCGACTTCATTGCACCGGGTTTTATCCCATAAGGCTCGGTCTCTTTCCGCAGCGCGGAAGGCGTCGCACAAAGCACGAACTCCGTAGCTCTAGCGACGGCCCACAGGAATCTCCGAAAAATTTAACTCGTGAACCGAAGGACGCGGCCCGGAATCGAACACACAACCTTCGGAGCCCGAGTCATACGGCTTGGCTACTTCGCCACGGAGTCTCCCATCGTCTATAATAGCCGACCTTCCTCAATATTCAGCTCTTGAAGTATGGATGCATTTGTTCTTTTCTTTACCCAAGATATTCTATAATATGTATATTCAAAGTATTTATGCGCTGTTCAGCTTGTTTAGTAAGTGTCCTGGTCTCACAGGCGTATGTTGCAACGGGAAAGATTAATGCTCTTAAAAGTCTAATTTTTGTAGTTCTATCTGTCCCACTCCACAATTTATTCAGTTGTTTTAGTCTTTGAAGAGAAACTGATATACGTCTTTTAATTTCTTTCATTGTGTTACCATTGTTGATAATCAATGACGCAAGATATTCTAAATTTCCCACCACTTCCAATTTTTCCTCATTAACATATATTTCTTTCTCCATAGTAGTACTAGTTTTATCTGTAGACATTGCATTGTTTTTGTTTTTGCTATGTTAAGATATAAGTTGAGATTTTCACTATTCAATTGGGTTGCGGTTATTAGGTCTTGTACACCATTTTGTGACGTTGATAGCAATACTGTATCATCAGCATATCGAATCTCTGGTATTTCATTACCACCGATATTTAGGGCATCATATTGCTCCCTGGTTATATCATCTCTGACATTTCTCATTATATTTTTCGGCGTACATGTTAAACCAGGGGTGTCAAACTCAATCTCTCAGCGGGCCAAAACTCAAATCACACGTAAGGTTGCGGGCTGAACAGGATAAACATTCAATAAGCCGAAAATTAAACCTTTTTTTACTCCTCTGCCGTGTGTCCACCGTGAAGAGGTAGAGGGGCTTGTGTGATCCAATTACCCCAAGATCTATGCCGACGGTAGCACATCTACTGGTAGGGCCTCCCATGTCGGACAGGTCAAGGGAGAGGAACCAGACCAAGAGACACACAAACCTGCTGCCTTAACTGGGGACAGTCAACGGCTAACGAAAGCACACCCGAAAAAAATGCTTGTCGAAATCGGATACAATGAGCCACAGGCTTGACAAAGCGGTGCAACGTAACTTAATCAATTCATGATGACACAGATTAAAATTAATCAGTATGGTGCTAATCCCGTGAAGTCCCATCAGGCGGTGATAGTGCCGGGCCCCCTGCCTCGAGGGATCCACCCATTACAACTGGTGGTCACCTTCACCTGTGCAGTGGAGTCAAGGCACAGAGGTATAGGTTTAGATCTATTGACCAAACACCCTGGAAACTCAACATACTACAGTAGAATGCCGAAGGAGTTTCTAACAAGAAAGTCCCCTTAACACATCGTCTTCATAAAGATAGAATAGATGTGGCATGCATTCAAGAGATACACCTCAACGCCAAGCGCAAATTCTCAGTCAGAGGATATCAGGCCACACGTTTCGACCGCGAAGGACACAAAGGAGGGGTTCTAATACTTACACGAAATACAATACCTTGCAGTGAAGTATCTGTGACTTCTGACAACCAAACGAAAATTATAGGTGTTGATATAATGATAAAGGACGTGAAAATAAGAATTTACAATCTGTATAGCCCAGCAGATAAGGACCTTACACTTTCAAGCATGATAATAACTAACACAAACTGCATTATTGTCGGAGACTTTAATAGCCTTTCAGAAAGATGGGGATACCCAGATACTGACAACAGAGGAGATGAAGTGGAGGACTGGGAAATAGACTTAAATCTCCATCTACTCAACAAAGCGGATGACACACCGAGCTTCTACTCCAGAAGATGGCTTACCACTTCTACTCCAGACTTAGCTTTCTGCACAGGAGACATCCTCCACAAAATCGATCGCCATGTGCTTGACCAATTACAATTAGTGACCACAGACCAATCAAGCTTGTAATGAATATGGAGTATGTTCCACAGGAGGCCTTTGCCTCGCTGGAATTACAAACGAGCTGATTGGGACAGATTTGCCATACTAACAGACAAATATTGTGAAAACATAAATACACGACATAAATAGTACGTGGGGTCCTAACTAAGTCGGAAATTCGGATGGCATCCTCCGATACATCCTTCTATGCGAGTTATAACGCCCCCCGCTTCGTTTCGTCACAAAAGTCATCCCATGTTTCGAATCTCCTGCGTTTTTGGTACTTTTGGTCTTTGGTAATTCCAGTGTCTCCGGACGAGGCGAACCGGGCACGCTTCCTGTTTTGGGTGTTTAAAAAATCAAACTTTAATTATTAAAATGTTAATTATATAGAAAATAACTGATTATTTGGTTGTTTCGGGATTTGAAATTTAAATATTGAGCACAACCCACTACTGACAATGCTGATCGTATTCTGGTATGAACCTAAGGCTTATCCACGTCAAAATGGAAGCACTATACTCGAGTTTCGCTCTCGTTTGAGCTCGTCAGTAGTGCATATCCCTGACCGGATCCGGAAACAAGCTCCAGATCACTTGCGTGTGAAGCGGGTGTGTAACCACGCGGCACACGCTGGACACGCCAAATTATCATAACAGAATATCACAACGTTACCCATCGTAGGCTATGCTCAAGATTGCCCAATCGCTGCGACTGACGTCCGTCAATCGATGTGGACCCGAACGAACATGACTTCTCACTGGCACTTCCTGGCTGTTTTCTTGAGTATCAGGGACGGTGTCTTAAATCAGCATAACAGACATTTGTTCCACGTTTTCTCTCTGGGATCTGGGGTGGTAATCAGTCCTTTATGACAGAGTTAAGGGATCTCAAACTGCATCCAGAACTATACACCAGTAGGAGAAAATGATTTTGGCTGAGTGGTTGCCCAACCGGGAGCTACTTCTTTTAAATAACCGTGTGTGCGTATACGGGGTAGGGCGATGTGTGTGTAGGGGAACAGGGGAATGGGTCCTTATTATGACTATGAGCATTTGCCCACAATGGGCCACCAGCCCCACAGCGACTGTGAGGAGGTCTGATTTTGATGATCATCTCGGCCCCAGACCAGACCAACTGCAGTACTAAGAAAGCAATACATTTATTTCCATGTTGCACATTCAAATATAATAATGAGAAAAGTAATAATAATGGTAATGGTAATAATAATAATAATAATAATAATAATAATATAATAATAATAATAATAATATTCTTGTAAGATTATTAATACCGTCAATAAACGCATTTATAGTTGTGATATCTTTTGATTAAACCAAGCTATTTGCTTCCTCTGTAATATTTTGTGTTGTCTTCAGGCAAATCTCTTACTTACGGAATTTGCGCTTGTGGGGCTAAGATTAGAATGCTTGAGACTTTTTGTTGATAAAGTTGTTGGACAATTTCTTTGTTGAATGTTCTGAAATTGTATAAAGCTTTGTTTCTTAAAGTCCATATAAGATTTCTGTACTCTGCCAATAGAACAATTAGCTTTTTGTGGGTGTCTTGTGTGGAGTAAGGAATGGAATTAATCATGATTGTTTTGGAAACATCTATTCTTTGTTGCGTATGAGTGTTTATGATTGTGACTGGACACCTCGGTCAGCATCAGAATGACACAAGTTTGAAAGGAATTAAATAGCCCACAATAATTTTCTATCATTCTCTAAAAGAATAAACGTCCACCAGAAAATGATAGAAATGCAAGAGGATTGAAAACAAGAGAAAAATACATTTTGACCACGCGCACCGCCACCATTTCTGTAATGCTAGATCTGAGAAAGCTTTGATGTGCAGATCAACCGTAAAACCCAGACACCACGCCACCAGTTGGCGCTATCAAAGGTTGAAAACTCTGATTGTTTTCAGCAGAAGGGACGAGAAAGACGAAAAGTGTGAAATCTGGCTGACCACTCCGGGGGAAAACCCGTGTGATCTAAAAACGGCAATATAATGCAGGTCTAACACCTACTTAAAGTCCAGACTTTGCGGAGCGGGGACAACGTCTGTAGTTGCCACCAGTAGGGAGCAATTAGGACCAGATGTCTAACACCTTACTTAACGTGTAAAGCAACCCGGGAACGCGAGGGCGTATCAGCAAATTGGAATGTAGGTATGACGCAATGTCCGTTGCATTGGCCGAAGCATTGTTTCAGACACGTGGCGGAACATCGGTAAATTTGATTGACAGATGAAACTACATTCTATGAGGAAGGAGAGGAGGGGTTAAAAAGAATTATGGACTTAAGACGTCCCGATAACCTACCCAATGTGGAAAATAGGTGGAGTTAATGAATATGGGACATAGTAATTAGCCCGCGTGGAAACGAGGAGCAGGAAGACGGAAACCACGCCAGGAACGAAGAGAATATGAGCAGTGAGAACAAAACTTCAGACGCGTTCACAATAGCATTCCTAGTATACCTACTGGAGAAATACTAACATTTCGTTCTGTTTGACTTCTGTGTGAAGTCTTCTGATGGAATTTCCTAAACTATAACCTCAGGTAATACCATTATTCTGATCAATTTGTCTGCTAGTCTGAAGGCTTGCATAGTTTCCTGTTTCTGCAATATTCTCCCAAACTTTACACTGGTGGATTTTCTGTGTTACTCAGTGTTCCAGTTTCTAGATTTAATATTACACTGTGAACTTTATCTTCTTCTTTCATGTCGCTACTTGGTTGCCTGATTTGTTGTATGTGCTAATTTGAAGAAATCCATTATCCAAGCTACATGAGCTGTATGGCTTATCGCTGTACAGGAGATACATTTAGATTCATCATGTATGATGTTAACACATTGGGAGACTGACTACTTAGGAGAAATTCCTGAGAGCTACTAGTCTCTTGATAGCGTCCAAATTAACGTTGATTATTTGGACCAACAATTTGAATGCCTACCAAGATTGTTGTGAAACCACTTGTTGGAGGAATGGTACCAGTTCACTTTGTCTGCTTGATGTCTGCATGAGGACAGACATGACTTAGGACATTCAACATTCCAGACAGATTCAGGGAAGGCATTTTAATGTTCGACAGGGACTGTGCGACCAGCCCTTCCGACAAGACAGTAATGAATGAATTAGAAAGGGAGAGAGAGAGAGTAAGTGAGGTGAACTTGTAAGGGAAACAAACCATTATATATTTGGAGGTGAATATGTATGTTTTGAACTATAGGTGTTCTAAATGGTTGTATGAATATATACATATATATATATATATATATATATATATATATATATATATATATATATATATATATATATATATATATATAGACCAAGAGAAGTGATGCTGGATGGATTGAGACGGTGGCATGGAGGAATATCAGCACCTGAGTTTATCCAGAAAACCAAAGACCGAGATCTATGGAGAGCCATGAACGCCTACGCCAGCCGGCACGGCACTTGATGATGATGATGATGATGATATATATATATATATATATATATATATATATATATATATATATATATATATATATATATATATATATTTATTTAGAACTAATATATGTTTATGTAACATGCCATCATATATCATCATGCCATCATGTATTATGACTTGAACTGTATGTGTTCATATGAATGCATATCCATATGTGTTTCGAGATGTGTAGACGTATATACTACTCATCTACGTTCGTTTCATTCCAGATCTCTTAGGAGCAATGGACAGTCAACAACCCATATTAGGGAGTGACTTAGCCTAGTGAAGGGACCAATTTGGACTCCTTCAGTCTGTCAGTGAACTGCGTCTCACTGGGGGAAGCATGACCTGTGTGCCCTCTTAGCCAGATGAGTTATGTATAACCTCATTATAATCATCATCATCATATTATCATCAAGAACATAATAATAAACACAGTTGTTGTATTTTAAACTCAGCTTGTCCGTATAAATTCTAAATGTCGATAAATGTTTGTGTAGTTTAAATATGTACACACATTGATAGAACATAGGACATTTAGTGGGGTTCAAACACATATTGTCCAGAAGTAGGAATTTATGTCAGGGAGGTACCTTGCCTATGCAGTCATAAGTAACCAGATTAATCTGCATATCTTAACTCCTCCTTCCTTACTTCTGGTGATACCAAGTACAGCTAAATCTATATTTTTTTCTTCAACGAGCCACTTCCTGGCTGTTTTCTTGAGTATCAGGGACGGTGTCTTAAATCAGCATAACAGACATTTGTTCCACGTTTTCTCTCTGGGATCTGGGGTGGTAATCAGTCCTTTCTGACAGAGTTAAGGGATCTCAAACTGCATCCAGAACTATACACCAGTAGGAGAAAATGATTTAGGCTGAGTGGTTGCCCAACCGGGAGCTACTTCAAGCCAATTGATGACAATGATGTTTTGTAAGAGATTCTTGTTGGCATGATTGTGTTGCATTCGTAATAGATGTGTTCTTCTGTTTCTTGGACGTTCCATCTACATAGCTGACCTGCAGTATTTGTTTTGTTATTTTTGCTGTTCTCTCAGTTGTTGGAGTCGTATTCCTGATTCAACGGGCAAGACGGCGTTTACCTGCAAAGCGTTGCGTCCTCAAGGGGTAAAAGTGCAAAAAAAGACTAAATGTCACCCGCCTAAGCAGCAAAAAAATGCAGCTGTCGTTTGAAAATATGCTGGAATACCGCCTCAAGCCCAATGCTGCAGCTAAACGGGATACATAAATACGAGGGGAGAGCCCTAAAGGACATAATTTGCAACACTGTTATAGAAATCCTGGGTCCAAACCCCCCCCCCTTCCCCCCCCCCCCCCGAAAGCATAAAGACTGGTTTGGTGGCGGAGAAACATCTTCTCCTCAAGGCACATTTGAATGACCCGAAGTCAACATAAAAAAAAAGATGCTTTCAAAAACATTCAGAGAGTAGTGCAGCAGAAACTTCGGCACATGCGGGACTCCTGGCTGAGCAGCAAAGCTGATGAAATTCAAGGCTTTGCTGACAGACATGGTATGAAAAACTTCTACGACTCACTGAAAGCGGTCTATGGACCCACATCACCAGGCATAGTTCCCCTCCTCAGTGCAGATAGGGGAGCATCGGTCACCGATAAGAAAGAAATCCTTCAACACTGGGCAGAGCATTTCAGCAACATTTTAAATGCAACTTTCTTCTTCGATGTTGAAACCATCTACTGCCTTCCTCAAGTTCCCACCAATGAGACTCTTGATGACCTGCCAACCATAGTGGAAATAAACAAAGCCATCCAGCAACTCTCCAGCGGCAAGGCACCTGGTCCTGACTCCATCCCAGCAGAGATATACAAGGCAGGTGGGCCGGTCCTAACAGAGCAGCTTCACCAAGTCTTCAAAAACATATGGGTGAACGAGACCATGCCACAAGATTTTAAGGACGCGTCAATAGTCCACCTTTACAAACGTAAAGGATACCGCCAATCCTGTGACAACTACCGAGGCATCTCCTTGCTTTCAATTGCAGGGAAGATACTCACCAGAATTCTTCTCAATCGCCTCACGGTCCATCTCGATCAAGGTCTTCTTCCTGAGAGTCAATGTGGCTTCAGAAAAGAACGAGGAACTGTTGACATGATTTTCGCTGCTGCAAGAGAAATGTCAGGAACAGAACTGCGAAATGTTCTCCACTTTCATTGACCTTACCAGACTGTCACAAACATAAACAAAGAGATCAGACGTTTTGTGTTTGGCAGCACCATCTACAGTAGCAAACATACTACATTCATGTAAGACAGAAAAAGACGGAGGGATCGCCCTCTAAGACATCACAACCAAAATACAAGCACTTATGATCAAACACGTAGTCGAATTCCTACAAGACCCAGAAAAAATCACCTTTTAGCACACTATTACATCGGAATTAGGCTATCCTATCCTATATAGGTTTTTACCTATTAGGAATACATCTTCACATTACTATGGCACACTGCCAACATTTTACAAAACATGTGTTTCAGCCATTAAAGGATATGAACAATTACTACACAAGAAAACACACAAATCTACAAGCATTTAGATAAACTATAAGCAACTCCAGTAAATCTCAGAATTCAAAAGAGGACATAAATATATTATAAAAGATTATACCAAAACTTTCTCTAATATTGACAACAAGCAGATTATCCCAAAAGCAAGGGAAGTTAATATGTTGTTGTTGTTTGTCCATCAAGAATGAATGATGACCATTCATTTCATCTAGTAGGGTTGAAAGTATGGATGAAGAATGACTTGCGCGATGAATTGGATTAAAGTGAGGAAGAGTTGCGCAATTCGTCGACCTCACTCTCTCGCCTGAGTCCATCTGAGTCCAGTGGCAAGACAAGTCGAGACGACTGGAGACGAATACAGGTGCAGTGGATGACCAGGGCGCTCTACGTGCCTTGCCGTGCTCATTACGTTCCACAACGCTTTGCAGGTAAACGCCGTCTTGCCCGTTGAAACATGAATGATTTCTTCCGCGCAGTCTGCCGAATCCTGTCTTCACATGCTGGGTAGACATATCCTAGTTCACCGCTTGGTTTGACACCAAATCGGCTACCCGCGCCTGGTTTAGCCAGCCTCTCACAGCTGTTGACGGGGAGGGGTGTGGCCGCTGTCGCGGCAATACCTTGCGATCGAGCAAACTATCGTACCAGGCTGGTGAAGTTGCTGGATTTCGTAGTCGTCTCTTGGAATTGCAAATGTAGTAATATTGAACTACATGTCGATAACTTGTTGTTTTCGGTAATAATAATTGCAAACAAAATTCACAGTATCGTTTAGAATATTCATTCCATTTACTAACGCGTGTAAATAAGGGAGCCCCTATTCACAAAATTTTGTGAATAATACGAGCCCCTATTCACAAAAATGTGTGGCTGGTCACGTGATTATCCTGCAAAAAAATTTGTGAATAATACGAGCCCCTATTCACAAAAACGAACTCAATAGCTCCAGCGACGACCTCCAGAATTCTTTGAGAAGATTGCACTCGTGCTCCGAATGACGTAGTCTGGAGAGGAACCTACAACCTTCGGAACGCGAGGCAGTAACCACTCGGCCACGGAGATTCCCAGTTCCAATGAGAAAGAACGTATCACAGTGACCTGTCATCGTTCGTTCATTGTCCGTGTCATAATATCAGTCTCAGACTCTCAGACAGGACCACGATAAGTCGTACATTGCCACATGGCGTTTAGACATAATGACGTCATCGGAATGGGCGGTGGAAAATCATATACGGAGTTTCCCATTCAGACACTAAAGTGGATGTCAACAGAGGAATCCAAGGAGAATGTGGAGAACGTCAGAACACGGCAAAGGGGGACGCTTCGAGAGAGGACATCAGGACAGCGGTGTTTTCTATGGGCTCCGTGTTGGAGAGGATAGGATCTGGTTTGGTGCAATCTTTTTAGTGAGCGAGAAAATCGTCTGTTGTCTCACATTCATACAGTGATGGGACCGGGACAGGAATAACCCTTAGACGAGTTTAGAAAAACCTACTACACGGATTTGAACGAAGGACATCGCTAACACAATAGTGGAATTGAGAGCTGATTCGTAGATAGTTAAATAACCACCTATCCCTGTCTTAAGGGCAGGTTATATTCTAGAACAGTCTCTTGTGTATAATTCTGCAGTGCATTAATAAATGCCTTTTAATTGCCGTCGGCTAGTTCGTGTCGGTTCATCAAGGTGAGTTGGTTTACAGTTGATTTATTTAACGAGCTTCATTAAAGCCTTTGATTCCCGTTTGGAGTTCATTTGGGAGTTATGCTTTAAGACAATGTGGGGTCTCTGATCCAGAAAGCATCGTGTGGATGTAAACAACGAAGATTCCCGCCATATCGCTAAGTAAACGAAGGAGAATGCACACCAGGATCAATTCCTGAAGCACGATGCAGCACCAAGATCGCTTGTTACGCGCCAACATGGCAGTTGCCGAAAGATCGTGAGAAACGCCAACATACTTATTGTTTGACGATTATCTGCAGGTAAAGTGACTAAATAATTTAATTAAACTAGTCCTTCATAAGTGCCACAGTTTGAGAAGTTTATCAGTGGAAAGAAAGAAATAAAGATTACACTATGCTATATTAACTGATCTACATACATGATGCGCACGAGCAGAAACAGATAATGAACATTACGTGTATTTAATAACAGCAAATTATATACTTTTCACGGGAAACTTCAATATATATTTACGAGTTACAACGGGATATCTGACAGAATACATAGAGACACGTTATCATTACACCTCAGCATGCAGGAAATCTAACACATGTACACTCACTTGATTTGAAGTCGAAGCATACAGATAGACTTTAATGTCACATAGTACCCAATTGTTCAAGGTATTTAATCGATAACGATTCACATTGGGACAGTTATATTTATTATATCGGGACATTAAAGGACATTCTGAAACGCATCGAAACGTTACATGTTCCTCAAGACTCTGACGCCAGGACAGTGGAGACAAGTCATATGATTCGTTTGAGTATATAGTCGACAGGGAGGAGGCTGAAAGCAATTATAGTAGGCAGTGAGCTCATGTTGAACACTGCGCTGTCACATTAATCTATTAATAGATTGCTGTGTTAATTGTTGTATACTACTCCACATTATCATACCGAATATGACAACTGTGAGGAACATGGGTCACCAGTGAATTCCGGAGGTACAGTATTATAATCTGTGGATATTACCTCATATTGATTGATCTCCACAAAACCCTCTCAGGACATTGTTCCTCACTGATACTGCTCTTCACAATATTCACTTACGCCACATTCACGATGTCAACAATGGCTGATCGAGGGATTATGATGCCGGTATAGGATACTAGACGCAAGAATTTTATTTTGTACACGTTGCGCTACCATACCAAGTGAGTCAAGGAATTAACAACGACATTTCAGTCATCGCCGTCAGTATCACTGACTTTTTAATTCCTGAAACAGCATTTCACTTATCTCACGGTGACAGTTTATTATACTAGAATGACACCTCACTAGCATCAACGGACACGAAGTTGCGTCACAAAATATTATTGTCTACATTACACATGGGACATTATGGATGTTGTGTCCGGACAGTAGAGCTGTAATCTACTCATTACCACATCAAGAGTCGACAGGACACTACATTAACACGAGTCGGATCGACAGGAAGTGTTTCGAGCTTGATACGAAAGGGAGTCACGCATAACTGAACTCGACATTCGTTAGAGGACTTACTTCCGAGGCCCGCATCAAACACTCATCGTCCAGCCTAGCATCACAATAAGGCTGTTACATTGCATCAAGGTTCAACGTACACGCCCTAACCAATCACGATTACGCATGGGTTGGTCACGGATCACGTGATCCAAGGGCGGAGTGCAAGTTCATTGTACTCTCGTGAGAGTGTATAAGAAAATTTTCTAACATACAGTCGTGCTTACTGACCAACACACCCACAACTGCATACGATATTCAACATAGTTGGTCGCTAATTGGCAATGATACCAGGTCACTTGGACAACGCCACATGTGGATACACAGACAACGGCACACCTACACTGGAGCATACTAATTTCTGAAATCGCTGAGGACATTGTTACAGTGGATAAACTCAACTAGATCAATCAGGACCGAACATTTACTACGTACGTCAACATTTACTGACAACGATAACGTCTGGACATAACGTCAACTTTTTGTTCCACACGTCATAGTGGACACCAAAGGAATCAACCAAATAGTGCACAAGGCCAGTATATGTTATTGTTGGTTAATGTGTTGTTGTTGATAAATGAGGTGCCTATTATTTAATATTAAGTAAATTAGTTTAAAAAATGGACAGGTGGGCGGTTGGAAGAGCGTTTCTACATTAAGCAAGGACACTTGAATATTGTGGGGTCAACACATAATTGTTGTCTTGGGTTAAGTATAGTAGTAATTTCTATAAAAGTACTATTGTCTTTTATGAAAGAAAATATCTAATTACGGCACTCGTCAGTCGTCTTCTGTCATTGTTGTCTAGTATTATATATTCTTTATACTGAATATATTTCTTATATTATTTTCTGTTATGTACAGATAGTAACACTTCACAGAGAAGTTACTGAATTTCTTTATTGTTCAAGTTTGCAGTGCTGTTGAGTTACAGTTCACATGTTGTTCAACAGTTGTTATATTGATTATCTTATCTGAATCGAACATATTTACATTTTTGCATTGTGCTATCATATTTTAGATAAATTATTACACAGGTAGAACAAGATGTCTACACTACAATACCTCACGGAGTTGGGTGAGAAGAATGGATTGGCTGGAGCGGACCTTAGGAATTGGGTGCTGCAAGAATTCAGATCTCAAACCGCACATGAGTGGAAGGAACAACGAGAAAAACATACAGTAGAGCAACTTCAAGCTACGCGTGAACGACAAGAACGACAAAAGAAATTGGCGCTGGAGATGGCTATCAAGCAGAATGAGATAGCCGCTAGAGAAAAAGAAATAGCCCTGCAACGCGAACGAATAAAGGCTAGAGAAAAAGAAATAGCTTTGGAACGCGAACGAATGGTGGCTAGGGAAAAAGAGTTAAAGGCAAGACAATTAACCATAGAGACAGAAATCAAGAAAAAACGACTCGCACTTCAAAATGAGAATCTTGCAAAGGAAGCAATGTGGAAAGAGCGTATAAGACAAATGTATGAAATAAAAGAAAGTAATCACACAAGTAAAGTATGTGCTACAGTAGTGAAAGAACCAATCGCCAGAGATTTCGTTCAGAAAGGAACTATAGAACACAAGTCTAACGAAACACTTACAAGTACAAATGCCCAAATTGAAACAACACAAGAAGAAGAAGAAGAAGAAGAAGAAGAAGAAGAAGAAGAAGAAGAAGAAGAAGAAGAAGAAGAAGAAGAAGAAGAAGAAGAAGAAAAGACGCAAATAGAACAGGGTACATCAACGGTAGACATGCATGATTCAACGCTACTGAGTGATAGCATAACGGTAAATAAGTGCAAATACCAAGATTTGCACAAAGTCAACGAACCCAAACATGAAGAAATAACGGATACTCAAAAACAAAGCAAACGAGATTATTTGTCGGTAAATGACATATTTTTGAAACATTCAAAAAAGAAACCAAAAGTTACACGCATTGGTTGTTACACACAAAAGTTGCATGCACAACAAGCGAGGAAACATAGTGTAAACGGGTTCATACAAACAAAAACGCATATCATAAACATGCACACAGAGGTGAAGAAGCATAGCACAAATATACACACAAAAGGCAAGAAATGGATTACATACATACGCACAGAAGTCAAGAAGTGTGTCACAAACGTACATACAGACGTCATTAGGTGTATTACACACATACACGCTGAAATTAAACAGTATGTCACTAACAGATACACACAATCAAAGAAATACGTTGCGTGCGGCATTAAAATTATCCATTCACAAGTTAAAAGAAGATACACAAAGTTACCATGTACAAATATTGGCATGCGTGCAGAAGAGAGATTCTACAGATTTGAAACAAAGAAAGAAAGAAAGAAAATGAATGAAAGGACGAATAAAAGGAAAAAATAACAAGAAAAATAAAATTGGATGAAAGTGTTAGGTTCATGTCAACACATAGTACACTACAGACACATTAGGGGCTTATTACTTAGTTATCCCAGATGTCACTGTGTAAGGTTATACTTGTCAGAATTATTCTCACTATTTTTCTTCACTTAAGTGTGTGAAAATATGTTGGTTCTCTATTCTACAGATAATTGTTCGTAACTATATCGTTATTAGAGAACTTAATAATTTTATGAAGAGTATTTGATTTAAATATTTATTATATTTCTGATTTATTATCTTAGAAATCTTGAATCTTTGAGATATGATTCTTCACAAAACTGTAAGAGCTACAACTCAATTATTATCTTGCCGATATTTTAAATCAATTATAAATATAAATATTTGATTCAATTTATTCAATCCTAGTTTATTATAGTTGTTGGTTCATAGAGTGTTTGGAAATGGGTTAGATAGCACCGAATTTACTGGCAATACACACACAGATCAACAATTACATATTATTAATGCAAGTAGCTAGTTTAAGTAGTTGGATACTTCTGTCAATATGTGATTTTGACAGGATGATAAGAAATTTACGTGAGGAGGAACCGTTGAGGCATGGTGAACTTTGAGAACTTTGACTTGTGTGGCTTTTCTCCTGTATCGAGTTTTCACTTGGATGGTTTGTGACTAGGGGTAACTACTTTAAAGGAAAAACGGTGAACACGTATTGTGAGATGAGTTGAATTGAATTATTATTAGTATGTGTATATAGAGTTAATTTAATGAATTGTGATAATAGTTGATTAGTTAACGTAGTTAGATTAAATACTATGTTAGTATAGTTATATTTTGATCATTGATCATTAGTTATTATTGCTGGTCTTGTGAAAGTCATTGTGTCTACACTGCTATGTGACAGGTTAATTCTATTGATGTAAAGAAAAAATGATTACATCATTTTAAAAGGGAGGGGGGCATACTGCCACATGGCGTTTAGACATAATGACGTCATCGGAATGGGCGATGGAAAATCATATACGGAGTTTCCCATTCAGACACTAAAGTGGATGTCAACAGAGGAATCCAAGGAGAATGTGGAGAACGTCAGAACACGGCAAAGGGGGACGCTTCGAGAGAGGACATCAGGACAGCGGTGTTTTCTATGGGCTCCGTGTTGGAGAGGATAGGATCTGGTTTGGTGCAATCTTTTTAGTGAGCGAGAAAATCGTCTGTTGTCTCACATTCATACAGTGATGGGACCGGGACAGGAATAACCCTTAGACGAGTTTAGAAAAACCTACTACACGGATTTGAACGAAGGACATCGCTAACACAATAGTGGAATTGAGAGCTGATTCGTAGATAGTTAAATAACCACCCGTCCCTGTCTTAAGGGCAGGTTATATTCTAGAACAGTCTCTTGTGTATAATTCTGCAGTGCATTAATAAATGCCTTTTAATTGCCGTCGGCTAGTTCGTGTCGGTTCATCAAGGTGAGTTGGTTTACAGTTGATTTATTTAACGAGCTTCATTAAAGCCTTTGATTCCCGTTTGGAGTTCATTTGGGAGTTATGCTTTAAGACATACATGTTGCTAGCCTCATATTTGTATAGACCAGTGGAAGCTCTATGGGTGAGGTGGTGCTGTCGACTTGACTTCCCACCATATCTCCCGCTCTGTGGGTGAGGTGGTGCTGTCGACTTGACTTCCCACCATATCTCCCGCTCTATGGGTGAGGTGGTGCTGTCGACTTGACTTCCCACCATATCTCCCGCTCTATGGGTGAGGTGGTGCTGTCGACTTGACTTCCCACCATATCTCCCGCTCTATGGGTGAGGTGGTGCTGTCGACTTGACTTCCCACCATATCTCCCGCTCTATGGGTGAGGTGGTGCTGTCGACTTGACTTCCCACCATATCTCCTGCTCTATGGGTGAGGTGGTGCTGTCGACTTGACTTCCCACCATATCTCCCGCTCTATGGGTGATGTGGTGGTGCTGTCGACTTGACTTCCCACCACAAATCCTGCTACTCGTGTTAGGTTGAGTAGATCTTGAAGTCTGAGATGTTACAGAGCCTCGCAAGAAGACACGCCCACCACTTGTACACAATACCACTCATTCTGAGTGTTAATTTGGCCGTCGATTGCCTTCAGAAGACTCTTTTATTCTCTCTTTTTGTCTGTCTTTTGTTTCCAAGTTCTTTTTCTTCAAACCTCACAAAGACGATATTTGTTTGAGCTTCGAGTTTCTCATTTTTACATGTTAATTCGTAATGTTTAATATTTTTTTATTAAAAATTAAAATTTTAAAAAAAATTTCCGGCGGGGAATCGAATCCCAGTCTCCCGCACGACAGTCGGAGACATCTTGTATCACACACAAGCACTCTCGCTTCTTCATCCACACCCAAAGAAACATCCGTTGTATGGATGGTACATCACGTCTTTTATTTCAGGTGAACCTGAGCTAATTATACATTATACCCAGGCGGTGGCTGTCTGAACAAATATACAAATGCCGCCTTCTCTACAATAACCACACACAGTCAATTGCTCACACTCCACACTCGCTATCTTCTACTAGCGCCCTCGCAAACTAAGCATTTGCCCTCGGAAATACACAAGTGTCCTCTCTTGAAAACTGTCGCGTCCCGTCTGACGATTTTCAACACGTCGGCTGGCTTTGTCGTCCTAGATCCCGTGCTGTCCGTACAATTCCCGTGCTGTCTGTCAAACTCCGTGCTGTCTGTCCAACCCCGTGCTGTCTGTCAGCCCCGTGCTGTCCTATCTTACTCGTAGTCCGTCCGTGCTAAGCTGGGTTGTACTAACGTCTGGTCTGTTCATGGTGGTATCCCGTGAACTAGCGTCACCTCCTATCCTCTGGGTTGGTCCTGCCGGTGTTCTGGTTATGACACGTCTGTGTCCCCACCTAAGTCCTGTCTCCCGTTTATCTACTGTCCTGTAGATGTCCTGTCTTATGACTATTCTAAGTCCTAACTTGTGTTCTGTCTCTACTCTATCTACTACCCTGTAGAAGTCCTTATCTATGTCCTATATGTCATGACCTCTATTCTGTCCCTTGCCCTCTCTATGACCTGCATGTACATCCTCAACGCCTTGACCACACTTCCGAGGACACAATCATATTTCCACAAACATTAATAATGTAGTGAAACGGAAGTAGACATCACGTGACCAGCCACAAATTTTTTGTGATTTGGGGCGCGTACTATTGACAAAATTTTGTGAATTAGTCACTCCGTGTAAATAAATATGCCGTGAATTGACTTGGGTGTTTTTTTTTTTTTTTAAAAATCAAATAGTAGTCCAACCCCATTTTCGTGTGTTCCCCTTCGGAATTACGGAATAGATTATTGTGTGTGTGCCGGTTATTATTTTACCCGATCCCTTCCATCTCATCTCACTCATGCCTAGGATATCCATTTCATTTTCATGCTTTCCATTTCTCTTATAACATTGGTCAACTTTCGCTCGTGTGTTGCCGGGGCCCATACGGGGGAGCAAAGAATAATAACTCTGTTGCTACCATGCACGTCGCAAGAGGCGATAAGGAGGATATGATTCCGTCGCCCTGCTACTGAGTGAGTGAGTGGCGCGACACTGTGAGCTGTGAGTTTTGCGTGGAATGCTTTTACATCTGTCCGCGGTTGTTTGTAGCGTGAACTGCATGTTCGGAACGATGGCGGCCGGCTGTTGCTGGATTGACTGGTTTGCCTGTTCGGTTCACGAGTGCATTTTTCAGGAGACGGAGAAAGACGGAGTTCGTGCTTTGTGTGGCGCTTTTGGCGGGTCGTCCTGCGGAAAGAGACCGAGCCATATCGGATAAAACCCGGGTCAATGAAGTCTTTCTGGTGACTGCCGTTTCCATCGACGATGAACTGTATTTTTCTGGATGACTTTTGTGTTGGCATTCTGGCGGCGGCATTATGCAGTGTACCTGTGCGGGCTGTTGGCTTGCCGATACTCCGGTCTATTCCATTGTGAGGAACATTTTATGTGATGTTCACTGGCACAGGAACGGAGCAATATGGGGACGACCCGTTGCCGTGAAGTTGGAACCTCGACTAACTAACTAACTAATTGTTCAACTTTTCAAAATGTCCCAGTATTCCATGTTCTTATTTTAAATGTGCCCTCTAAAAGTACTGGAGAGTTTTGGTCATAGACCATAACTTTAGGAAGGGAAAATCCCAACTGCATCTCCCCGTGGTAGAGGATGGAAACACACCACGGTGTGGCTAACACAGCTCTGGGGACCGAGTATCCACCGGAATAAGTGGACAACTCTGCAGCTGAGCAGAGCAGGGCACTCACTTGTCCCTACAGTCGGAAATGGCTGTCAAAGGCAGAGGTAAAAGACCATCGGGTGGATGTGGAAGGCAAGGGGAAACCACAGCATTATCTTCCCAAGACTTCATGGCAAAACATAGTTCAGAGGTAGTAAACGACGTTAATGGCCATCTTAGGACATCCTCGTCCGGTAGGGACAGTCATGATCCAGACACCAGACCGTCATCCAGCTACTGATGGCACAATCATAACTAAAATAAATAAATTTACAGTAGGAACATGGAATGTTAGGACATTAAATGAGCTGGGAAAACGTTGAACAATGCTCTAATAGAGATGGATAGCATGAAAATGAATATACGAAGTGATTATTCACAAACGGCTGGTCACGTGACGTACGTACGTTTGACTACATTATTAATGTTTGTAGAACTACTATTGTGTCCTTGATAGTATAAGTATAGTAGTGGATAGTATCTGCGCGGCTCGACTCCCTGCCGGCAAATTTTGTTTTTAAATTTTCTTAAATAAAAAATAGTTAGTTAGTCGACAGATCATTCTCATTGCACATCGAACCATTCAGTCCATAAGTGCTCGGATCCCCTCCTCAGCAAATCCCGCAGCGTGTAGCGGCTAACGACACCAGTTCTGTGTTGGTTTATCAGCCTTCTTTGGCTTCCTGCGTAGTGTTCTTGTTAGGCCACACCTCTTTTAATTTGCTGTTCTCACAGTCTGGCCATGGTTGTAGATTCACAGTCATCACTTGGTTCTCGCAAAAGTCTTACTTCTCGTAGAGCATTCAGAATGTCAGCCTGGTCCATGGCGCGTCCGCCCTCCACAGTAGCCTTACCTGCGAGCTTGTCAGCCCGCTCATTTCCTTGTACTCCCGCATGCCCTGGCACGAAGATGAAACTAATCTTTGCCAGCCGAGACCGCTCCAGAGGCAGCAACCATTCTCTTCGGATCGACCCCTCCTCTATCCTCTTGATCATGTTCATTGAGTCGCTAAGGAAACAAGCCCTAGTGAATGTCTGTGTCTCGAGCCATGTTATTGCTTTACTTACTGCCATGACTTCCATAGTCAGGCTACTTGTGGTTTCAGTGAAAGCACCAGAGTCCTCCTTCACAATTCTCCCTCCGGCCCGAGCTGTAAAGGCCCATGAGCTTCTCACATGTCGGACGACCGACCCATCTGTGTAGATGACCGCATCACCGTCTAGCGAATTCTCGAAAATCAACGCTTGTACTTCAGCCTCCACAGCAGCCGGATTTTCTTGTCTGCATTTTCTATCTAGTTGGATGCAAACTGAAAAGGATGTGCAGAAATCTGTTGGCACTTGCACCCACTCCTCGCCAGGTTCTAAGTCCTCAAGTGAACACACCTGTTGAAGAATGTCTTCGGCTTGACCCATCCACGACCGTCCTCTTTTTAACCTGCTGCCCTTCACCTTCATAATTTCACTATGCAGTGGATGTTGTGTGTTTGCGTTAACTCTGAAGTAGGCGCGTGCTCTGCAAACTTGTATTCTGTCTTCAATGGTTGGAAAATCAAGAAGGTAGCGCATCGCCCTGCATGCTGTATCTCTTGTACATCCAAGAATAATCCTTTCCATCCTTTCTATCTGCTTACGGCTGAGAGTCAGGATCGCCATCGCATACTCAAAAACAGACATGACCAGCCCCTCGTATAGAAGACATAGATGGCGCTGCTCACAGTTTGCTGCCGCCATCACCTGCATCGCAGCCAAACCCCGCTTGGCCTTTGTTATCACCTGGTCTATGTGCTCATTATAAGCAAGGCTTCGATCAAACCGTATCCCAGGTAATTCATTGCCTGCGTTCTTTCCACAGTCTCTGAACACAGATTAACAGTTGGTGTTGGAGTGTTGACAATATGATTATTCAACGAGAACCAAGTCACTGTTGCCTTTGTTGGGTTGACCATTGCCCCAGCTTCAACACACCAAGTACTTATGCGATTGAGTTCGGTTTGTAGTTCCACAGCAACCTGATCTCTATCCTTACCCTGACGATACACTAAAACATCGTCGGCATATGACAATGTCCTCCCTGGTCCAGTGATCTGCTCGCTGGTGATTCTCGGTGTTTAGTTTAGTCGATGGATCAACATCACGGCACACAAGTGTAACCCATAAGTGCTCCGTTCTCCTCCTAACTCAAACCTGAGTCCGGAGAAACTCAGCTCAGTGCACGAACTCCGTAGTACCGGAGAGGATCCTGAAATACATTGGGTAGATTTTTAACTCGAAATTTTGCCCGGACAGCGCCGTTAGGCTACTCTTTTTCGATTTCCAACTGCCAAGGGATTTTTTACGTGCGCAACAATACACACGGGTGTCTGATCTCACTACCCAGAGACCAGGGGGAATTTTATTACTAGAAGTCCACGTGAAAACATCCCGGTCCTCACCGGGGCTTGAACCCGGGACCTCCAGCACTCGAGGCGGACACCATACCTCGAAACCACGCAGCCCCCTCTCACAGTGTAGGCGTTGAAAATGCACCGGAGATAATGTAATGGTGATCCCTGTGGTAGGCCAGGATATATTGTTGGTTCCGAAGTCCAACTGCCACATCTGAAAACTACTTTCCGTTGGAAGAGGGCTGCAGCGATCCAACTAAGGGGGAATGGACTTATCTTGAGTTCAAGAATCTGAAGCATTAAAAAATCAAATGGTACTCTGTTGTACGCGTCCTCAAGATCAATCGCTACAGCAAAGATTTCAATGCCTGAGTGGAAACCTTCATAAACATCATGGGCAAAAACTGCTGCATTGGTCCAGGTTTCTCTTTTTGGACGGTACCCACCCAGGGTAGGTGGGAAAACACCTTGCCTCTCTAGCTGGCTTGATATTTTCCTGGCAATTAACTTCTCCAGCAGCTTGCCTATTGTATTCTGCACGGTTATTACTCGATATACCTGAATTTTTGTGTGGTATTTACCAGGCTTCGGCAAGGGAATCAGATAGTTGTGTAACCATCCCTCCTTTATGTTAGCGCTCCCTATACTGTTAGTGTTATTGTAAATGTCTGCTAGTTCGTCTAGTTCAGTGGTTCTCAACAGGTGGGGAATCCCACCAAAGTAAGTAGACCCACAAATCACGTTTTATGTGGACGTCTAGACTTGTTTTAGTATGTGCTATTAAATGTAGCTTCCATTATTACGTATACTGTGAAGAGATGGGGGTGCCAAAACGCTGTCATTCATAACTTGAACTATAACTTTAGCTCGTTATCAATTAACTTGAACAGCGCTTTTGGTTTTGAAACCAGAAGAAAAAATAAAGTCGAATCGCAGACATGTGTAATCGAATCAATCGCTGTTTAATTTTTCACACAGCTCAATCGGCTTTGCATATCATCAAATATACTTCAACATGTACCGTGCCTGGTAGACTACCACTACTACCAGGGCGGTCGGTAACTATATTATTGACAGAAATATTAATGTTAGCTCTTACAAACCTTTTAACTGATTGTTTCTGACTTACGTTATAAGTCTTTCAATTCACCTTCTGTCTATCCTCAAGGTCCATTTCTCGCCGCTTCTGAATTCTATTAGTTTTCTCGGCAGTCGGTTCATTCATTCTCAGCGTCATCTCATATGAGTGTGTTACAATATCTTTTCTATCTGTAACTCATATTCCAGCCACTTTGTCCTTGTAAAACTATTGATTCGCCAGTTTGAATGTCCTGATAGTTTCATGCACAGCCTGCCATTCCAAACTGCCAACAAAGTCTGTCTGTTGTTTGGTGACGTCAGAATGACGTTTCTCTCTGTTGACAACTTCTCCTAGTTTTCTGTGCGGTTTTCGCTTCTAGGATATACATCTATTTTCTGTGACGTAATTCTTGGGCACTAGCTATATGGCAGGGGGCGGGGAATTTTTAGGTAGGGAATACGAAAAGGGGGGGGGGGGAATGACGTTCTGAAAATATGGTGAAGGGGGGCAAGGGCCAAAAAAGGTTGAGGAGAGCCACTGCTCTAGCTAGTTGTCGATACACATATTGATATCGTCATATCTTATGCCATGTGACCCTGTTTTTTTAATCGTCGAAGCACAGCCTTGATTTCTTTAACTGTCACTGTGTCTTTATCCTAAATGTTCTGGGCCATGCATCTATCTGAAGTGACCTCCTTGGCAACATTTCGGCCTTCCATGTCTGTCTGGTTGCTCTAGATAGCGTTCGAAGAGGACTTTACCCTTGTTCTCGTCAGTAGGCCTACTCCAGATAATGTCATTGTCAGCGTCTTGGAAGTCAGAAATGCTATTATTCTTGACTACCCCACTCATGCTTTTATGTAGTCGCCAGAACAATTTCAGTGACTTGTCTTTGCTTATTCTTTGACATACCTCTGCCCATTTGTCACTTTTAACCTCCTTAACCAATTTAAAAAAAAAAAAAAAAAGCTTACTTTTGTGTGCATCTCTCTTTTTAAGTGCATGCATTTATTTTTACAAGAAATATTAAACATTACGAACTGAAATATAGAACTGAGAAACTGGAAGCTTGTGAATAAAGTGTGCTCTATGGATCTGTGGAAGCTGCCGGGGGATTAACCCCCAGGCAGTGAAGGAGTGATCAAGTGTCGGAATCGATAGATCCAATAGATGTCTTTGTTTAATGTCAATTTTAGTAGCCAAATAAAATATCACTGTACGTAGTGTGTTTCCTTGTCGACAAATATCATCTTTGTGTGGTTTGAAGAAAAAGAACTAGCAAACAAAAGACAGATATGAAGTCAATCGGCGGCGGTAATAAACGTCACGTGACCAGCCGTTTGTGAATAATGTCTCGTATTATTCACAAGTGTTTGTAATTAGGGGCTCATATGAAACTATTAGGCATAAGTGAGATGAGATTGAAAGGATCGGGCAAAATTATAGCTGACAAACACACAATAATTTATTCTGGAGGAGATACACCAATGGATAATGGTGTATTTCAGATAGAGTTATTATGGTCAAAATCAAAGGCAAACCAATAGATATAAATGTTATTAAAGTATATGCACCAACAACAAGCAGTAGTGATTAAGAAATAGTATACAACACTTTTACGATGAAGTAGAAATAGTGATGGCTCAAATTGGATCACAAGAAATAAAAATAATCCTGGGAGATTTGAATGCAAAAGTAGAAAAGGGGAAAATGGAGAATGTAGTGGGAAATTATGGTTTAGGAACAAGAAATGAAAGAGGAGAGAAACTAATAGAATGGGCAAATATCAATGATATGATAATTGGAAACTCGTGGTTTAAACACAATAAAAGGCGACGATACACATGGAAAAGCCCTGATAAGAAAATATGCTACCAAACTGACTATATACGTAGTAATAAAAGATTTAGAAATGCTTTAATTATTGTAAAGACAATGCCTGGTGCTGACTGTAATAGTGATCATGTACCACAATGTGGGCAAATAAAAGTAAGATTAAAGAGAGGGGGGGAGGAAATAGTTAAGAAGGTGAGACAATAAAGAGGTTCTGAAAGTAGATACAGAAATTCAAGAACAATACAGAGTGACTGTGAAAAATAGGTACAATGCAGTAGCTAAAAAACAGAGTATAAGTGAACAATGGGAAATGTAAAGGGACTCCTTTCATCAAACTAGCAAAGACTTATTACCGGTGAGAAGCCAAAAAGCTAAGAAAAATGGATGAATGAAGAAATATTAATGCTGATGGACAAAAGAAGACAGAATAAAAATGACAAAACCCAGGAATGCTACCTGGTCAAAAAAGCACGCTGTAGCCGGATGTGTTGGCCTACGGGTTTCGGCCCAATGGCGCATAACAGACACACCGCAATCACATCTGAAAAAAAAGAAACCCACTCCGGATGAACGAAAAGAAGAAGAAAATGACAAAAATGACAAACAAGAATATGCTAAGATAAATAAAGAAATAAGGGATAAATGTGTGAAGGCAAAAGAAATTTGGTTAAATGAGCAGTGAAGAAAATGGAATTAAATTCCATTAAAGATACAAAAAATATGCACAGACAAATCAGTGAGCTCGCGAGAAGAAAAATATGAATAAATACAGGGTGTTTGAAATCAAAAACAGGAAAGATATTGGAGGAAGGTGCTATAATGAAGAGATGGAATGAGTATATAGGAGAATCATATGATGGAGAAAGGAAGAATATCAACAGTCGAGTTGATCCAGAAAACCAAAGACTGAGATTTGTGGAGAGTCATGAACGCCTTCGCCAGCGGCACTTGATGATGATGAAGTTTAGTGAGCGTTGGTTCTCCTCTAACTGAATTTCTTGACTAAGTCAAGTTTTGAATACTCCATTCGAACGAGTGGCCGTGGATATTGTAGGGACACTGCCTAGTTCAAAGAAGAATGCTTTTATTCTTACTTTAGTGGACACCTGCCCGATGTGGTCAGAAGACATAGCACTACTCACAATTGACTCAAAAAGGGTAGGTGAGGTATTATGGTGATTCTCACAAGATTAGGATTCACTAATCAGATTTTAATGGATAATGGCTGATAATTCAGAGGAAGATTGACGGAAAGTCTTCTGCATCTTCCAGACACACTATATCCATACAAGTCCCTACCATCTTCAGTCAAATGGGTTGATCTGATGTTTTAACGAAACCCTCATGTCGATCCTATGCAAGTCGGCACACAAGAAACCTGAAGTTTGGGACGAGTACCTACCCGCAGCTTTGTTTGCTTACCGGGAAGTACCACACGTTTCAACAGGACTTCCACCGGCAACGCTATTGTTTGGACAACCAATAAAAGGACCATTAGAGGCCTTAATGAGGACTGGGCCGAGGAAGGAGATGACGAAACAGTCATCACTGCCTCAATATGTGGACGAGTTGAAACAAAAACTGGAACGGAAATTTGCAACCTCCAATCTCAGAAAAGCCAGAAAGAAACATTCTTCCTATTATAACAAGAAAACCAAAGACAGATCCCTTGAGGTAGGGGACAAAGCTCTGTTGTTGTTGCCCCAAGGCAATAAAAAGCTTGAGATAGGCTGGCAAGGACCATTCACTATAGAGGAGAAAGTGTCCAGGACCAACTACAAGATTGCCATTAGAGGGAAACAAAGTTTTTCACATAAATCTACTCAGGAAATATATTGAGAGAGCAGCAGACCCACCAAGTTCATTTAATGGCACTCTCTGAAATGTGAAGGAGAATCAGGAGTTGGGTATCAACTCAAACTTTAGGAGACTGTTAGAGATGTTACATCAACCCAGCCTTGGAGACGTCTAAGATTGAGAAAATGAAACAGGTCTTAAATTCTCATGCACCAGTGCTAACGGACAGGCCAGGCCGTACAAAGTTAATCAAGTTTGGCATGAAACTCACTAGAGTGGATCCAGTCCAACAAAGACACTACCCAATACCATATACAAAGGCAGGGAGCATTGCAAGAAGAATTGTGTGCCTCTTAAAAGGTATAATCTCTCCCTCAGAATTGCCGTATAGTGTGAGTGTAGTTTTGCTGAGGAAACCAAGTGGTGAACATAGGCTTTGTATAGACTATCACCAACTCAATGGAATAACAGAATTTCAAGCTGAACCATTACCGGACCAGGGACTTCTTTTTGCGAGATTAAATAAAGCAAAGTATTTTTCTAAGATATATCTCAGAAAAGGGTACTATCAGATCGCAGCTCTGCTGTAAACAGGCACAAACGCAATCACATCCGAAAAAAAAAACTCCGGATGAACGAAGAAGAAGAAGATCCCTGTAAAAAGGGAAGTAAAACCATATTTCCATATATGGCATTTAGCACTTCTGATGGTCATTATGAATTTAATGTTTTTCCTTTCGGGCTGAGTAATACACCAGGCATATTCACCTGAATGATGCGAATGTTATTAGATCTGTTACAAGAACCTTCTATAAGTAATATAATGGACAACATTATGATTGCATCAGATACAATTGAAGAACTACCTAAAGTCCATTGACAGATTGTTAGGCAGATTGGTTGAGACAGGTTTAACAGTCAGACCAGCAAAATGTCAGCTAGATTTTCAGCAGCTGGAATTTCTGGGACACACTGTAGTCCAAAGACACATGTGCCCAGAACAAAAGAACAGATACAAACTTCCTAAGATAAAGAAAGATGTTAGATCTTTTGATCCGTTAAGCAGATTTGATCAAAATATAATTAAAAACTTCAATGTTACAGCTGTACCTTAAACGGATGCCACCGAGAACCCGAATAAGTGGAATGCAGACTGTGAAGAGGCTTATGCAATGCTGAAGGACAGGCTAACAGCGAAGCGAGCCTACACTCCAGCTACCAGGGCTTACAAGACTGTTCACACTGTGGACTGATGCGAGTAATATAGGGATTGGAGTGACACTTCTACAGGGTCAAGAAAATGTTGAAATCCCTGTTGAAAATTCCCTGTCGCATATGCCAGTAGAAAACTGAATGCAGCGGAGCGGAATTATTCAACTATTGAGAAGGAATGTCTTTCTCTGGTATGGGCCATACAGAAATTTCAACCATTTTTACATGGAACCAAATTCAATGGCGCAAGGTGACCACCATCCATTAATGTTCTTGGCATCGTCCAAGAAACTAAACACTAGTCTGATGAGATGGCCACTACTTTTGCAGCCTTATACATTTACGGTGGAGTACATCCTCGGTAAATATAACATTGGAGCAGATTTCCTAAGCAGACATCTCTCAACGGAGGAAGAGTCCGATACCTCACCATAAGATAAACCCCACAACTAGACCAAAAGATAGCATATGAGAAAGCATTCTAAGTGGCTTACAAAGTTTGATTCTCAGACTTTGTTTTCAATTGGGACAATCTGTAGTGAGATCACGTGGAATGCCTCACCTTTCGCAGTGAAAAAGGAGAGGACCATCATCATAATGGTAGATAGTTTACCAAACATAACATTGTGGAAGACATATTTTGCGACTACCGAGAAAGGAGGCTGGGTGAAAAGGTCAACCAATCAGGTAGCTTAGAGCAGGAGGTCATGTGAGAGGAAGCCTCATGCCGGAAACATCCTACTGAATCTGGCTATTCCCTCCCACGCTTCCATAGCAAGCAGACCTGGGCAAAATTGAGGTTTGTGTCAGGCTTTTAAGATAAATAAATAAATGCCCAGGTGATTTAATAGTGGGGAAAAGGAGATTGGTAGGCTTTGATGGCAACCAGAGGCCAGCACCTTAACCCTGACGTGTCATATCTAGACCTGAGTACCGGCTAGTCATAGAACCAGTCAGGCTGACTGAATGAACAACAGATTACATGAGGTGTCATCTGTCACTTACTGCCAATATTGTACCTTTCGGTGTATGGCAGAGGGGTCTTTGAGCCTGAGGAATAAAGGCCCGCCTGGCTAGTGCAGTCACCGCAAACTGTGCAGGTTAGGATTTTCTTTTTGCCCCCGACAGAAAAAAATCCCACACCTTACCGAGGGATCAAACCCGGGTCTCCCGAAGGGGAGTCCGGCATTCTGGACACTCGGTCAGCCGTTTACATGAGGTGTGAGACAAGGAATATCTACAATACCTCAGACCAGATGACAGAGAGCATGAGGTGTGAGATGAGGGAAGTCTATAATACCTCTGACCAGATGACAGAGAGCATGAGTTGTGAGATGAGGGATGTCTAAGATACCTCAGACCAGATGACAGAGAGCATGAGGTGTGAGATGAGGGATGTCTAAGATACCTCAGACCAGATGACAGAGAGCATGAGGTGTGAGATGAGGGTTGTCTAAGATACCTCAGACCAGATGACAGACAGCAGGAGTTGTGAGATGAGGGTTGTCTAAGATACCTCAGACCAGATGACAGAGAGCAGTTGAGAAACCTGAACCAAGCATCACTCAGACAGAGAAGGGAACCAGCCGGTGAAGTTAGAAGGCTGTCATCACTGAACCAGTAATCACGCAGAGAGAGAGAGGGAGAGGGAGAGAGAGAGCAAGAGAAGGGGAGCCAGTCGGTGAAGATAGAAGGCTGTCATCACTGAACCAGTAATCATTCAGAGAGAGAGAGAGAGAGAGGGGGGGAGAGAGAGGGAGAGAGAGAGAGAGGGAGAGAGAGAGAGAGAGAGAGAGAGAGAGAGGAGAGAGAGAGAGAGAGAGAGAGAGAGAGAGAGAGAGAGAAGGGGAGCCAGTCGGTGAAGTTAGAAGGCTGTCATCACTGAACCAGTAATCATTCAGAGAGAGAGAGAGAGAGGGAGAGAGAGAGAGGGAGACAGAGAGACAGAGAGAGAGAGAGAGAGAGAGAGAGAGAGAGAGAGAGAGAGAGAGAAGGGGAGCCAGTCGGTGAAGTTAGAAGGCTGTCATCACTGAACCAGTAATCATTCAGAGAGAGAGAGAGAGAGAGAGGAGAGAGAGAGAGAGGGTGAGAGATTGGGAGAGGGTGAGAGAGAGAGAGAGGGAGAGAGAGAGAGAGAGAGAGAGAGAGAGAGAGAGAGAGAGAGAAGGGGAGCCAGTCGGTGAAAGATAGAAGGCTGTCATCACTGAACCAGTAATCATTCAGAGAGAGAGAGAGAGAGAGAGAGAGAGAGAGAGAGAGAGAGAGAGAGAGAGAGAGAGAGAGAGAGAGAGCCAGTCAGTGAAGGAAGAAGGCTGTCGTCACTGCAATGCTCACAATCACAGGGCAAGTTGTTGCTCATGCTTCATACCTCATCCACAAACTGAATTGGGCTGCTATCAGCAATCCAAGGATTACATCAGCATGCTAACAAAAAAAATAATGTTTCTCAAAGCCACAAGCTAGCTTAATTACTAGATGTAACCTCTCTTCTGAGAGGAGGAATAATAAGAGAATAAAATTGTCTAGTTTTATACTAATTTATAAACTATCTTACCTTTAAAGAGTTAGTGAGTGAAAGTTGTATATTTATTTGTGTCTCTCTTGTCCAGTTGTCTGACAGTTTGCAGGAAAAGTGGCCTGAACAAACAGACCAGCTGACTTGGAACTTGTACACAGTGTACAGTCTAATCTTCCAGTCCTGCTCCACTGCAAGGTAGTTGATATTCTGTAGGAACCGGTTTTCATACCTGCCTAGCTTTTAACGAGCCAATTTCATCGACTATTCCTTCTGTAATAGGGCCAGGGTCACATAATAGTCTTCTTTGATACACAGGGGTTCTTTCTACCACTGAAGACCACACTACATCCATGTCTGCCATATTCCTGTGCTGCCAGCTGTCCATGTCTCACTGCTGTATTTCCTTCACATGTGGAGGCACAACATACCTCAGGCTGTTATTGTTTTACTGTGACTTCACACAGCCAAGAATCAACATTAGAACAGCAATCTCACACACCATCACACTGCCAAGAATCAACAATAGAACATCAATCTTACACATATACACATAACTAAGAATACAAAATAGAACAGCAATTTTACACACAATAACAGAACCAAGAATCAACAATAGAGCAGCAATCTTACACACTTAACATTCACACAACCAAGAATCAACAATAGAGCAGCAATCTTACACACTTAACATTCACACAACCAAGAATCAACAATAGAGCAGCAATCTTACACACTTAACATTCACACAACCAAGAATCAACAATAGAGCAGCAATCTTACACAGTTAACATTCACACAACCAAGAGTCAACAATAGAGCAGCAATCTTACACACTTAACATTCACACAACCAAGAATCAACTGAATGGCTGCATGGACATTATTTATTGTTTTCTGGCAAATACATGAACACAAAAATGATTTTCATGGAATCATTCACACAGGACTACACTGTATTAACATACTGTCCACAGTAAACAATGTGGCATGTGACAATGATTGCACAAATATACAAAAACCAATAAAATGAACTACAAAACAATGCAAGTTCAATGTCACAAAGGCTCAATTATGGGAAAAACAATGCAGATAAAGTGACATTCAACAGCCAACAACAAATCAGTAACGTCTAGCAATCGCTGACAGGTCAGTAACATCTAGCAACAACTGACAGATCAGTAACATCTAGCAACAACTGACAGATCAGTAATGTCTAGCTACCACTGACAGGTCAGTAACATCTAGCAACAACTGACAGATCAGTAACATCTAGCAACAACTGACAGATCAGTGATGTCTAGCTACCACTGACAGGTCAGTAACATCTAGCAACAACTGACAGATCAGCAACATCTAGCTACCACTGACAGATCAGCAACGTCTATTTACCACTGACAGATCAGTAACGTCTATTTACCACTGACAGATCATTAACGTCTAGCTACCACTGACAGATCAGTAACGTCTAGCTACCACTGACAGATCAGTAACATCTAGCTACCACTGACAGATCAGCAATGTCTAGCTACCACTGACAGATCAGCAACGTCTAGCTACCACTGACAGATCAGCAATGTCTAGCTACCACTGACAGATCAGCAACGTCTAGCTACCACTGACAGATCAGCAATGTCTAGCAATCGCTGACAGATCAGTAATGTCTAGCAATACTGACAGATCAGCAACGTCTAGCTACCACTGACAGATCAGTAATGTCTAGCTACCACTGACAGATCAGCAACGTCTAGCTACCACTGACAGATCAGCAATGTCAAGCTACCACTGACAGATCAGTAACGTCTAGCTACCACTGACAGATCAGCAACGTCTATTTACCACTGACAGATCAGTAACGTCTATTTACCACTGACAGATCATTAACGTCTAGCTACCACTGACAGATCAGTAACGTCTAGCTACCACTGACAGATCAGTAACATCTAGCTACCACTGACAGATCAGCAATGTCTAGCTACCACTGACAGATCAGCAACGTCTAGCTACCACTGACAGATCAGCAATGTCTAGCTACCACTGACAGATCAGCAACGTCTAGCTACCACTGACAGATCAGCAATGTCTAGCAATCGCTGACAGATCAGTAATGTCTAGCAATACTGACAGATCAGCAACGTCTAGCTACCACTGACAGATCAGTAATGTCTAGCTACCACTGACAGATCAGCAACGTCTAGCTACCACTGACAGATCAGCAATGTCAAGCTACCACTGACAGATCAGTAACGTCTAGCTACCACTGACAGATCAGCAACGTCTATTTACCACTGACAGATCAGCAACGTCTATTTACCACTGACAGATCAGTAACGTCTATTTATCACTGACAGATCAGTAACGTCTAGCTACCACTGACAGATCAGCAACGTCTAGCTACCACTGGCAGATCAGCAATGTCTAGCTACCACTGACAGATCAGTAACGTCTATTTACCACTGACAGATCAGCAATGTCTAGCTACCACTGACAGATCAGCAATGTCTAGCTACCACTGACAGATCAGTAACGTCTAGCTACCACTGACAGATCAGCAACGTCTAGCTACCACTGACAGATCAGCAACGTCTAGCTACCACTGACAGATCAGTAACGTCTAGCTACCACTGATATATCAGTAACGTCTAGCTACCACTGATATATCAGTAACGTCTAGCTACCACTGACATATCAGTAACATCTAGCTACCACTGACAGATCAGTAACGTCTAGCTACCACTGACAGATCAGTAATGTCTAGCTACCACTGACAGATCAGTAACGTCTAGCTACCACTGACAGATCAGTAACATCTAGCTACCACTGACATATCAGTAACGTCTAGCTACCACTGACAGATCAGTAACGTCCAGCAATCACTGACAGATCAGTAACGTCTAGCAATCACTGACACATTAGCAATATCTAGCAATCACTGACAGATCAGCAATCACTGACACATTAGCAATATCTAGCAACCACCGACAGATCAGTAACATCTAGCAATCACTGACACATTAGCAATATCTAGCAATCACTGACAGATCAGCAATGTTTAGCTATCACTGGCAGACCAGCAATGTCTAGCAATGACTGACTGATCAGTAACGTCTAGGGTTAGGGTTGTGTCTGACCACAGACAGATCAGTAGCCTCTAAAGCCTCCCCGGCCGCCCCTGCCCCGTACGTTATACTGCCCACCACCCCTGCCAGTGTTGCTTTGGGGCCAGAATGGAGCTCCCCGAGCTCTGGTGGGGCCACCTCGTCTCAAGCCCTGGGCTCTGCGTGGGGGTTGCTGCTGTGTCATGAGTGGAGTGGTGACAGTACCTCCGACAACGGTGCCGATGGGGGAAACACCAGTCGTGCCAGATGTAGCAGAGGGCGACTGTGAAGCATCCCAAACTATCTTCTTGATCTGGGGTTTGGCTGAAGAAAAAAAAAACAAGATGTGAACATTTCAACCAGAGAGCAGTATGTGTACACTTTCTCTCACACACAGCAGGACTTTTACACATTTTCTCACACAGAAGGATATGTGCACATTCTCTTACACAGCAGGAAATGTGCACTCTCTCTCACACACAGAGCAGGATATGTACACTTTCTCTCTCACACACAGCAGGGTATGTACATTCTCTCACACACACCAGGATATGTGCACTCACACAGCAGGATATGTATACTTTCTCTCACACACAGCAGGATATGTGCACTCACACACAGCAGTATATGTGCACTCTCTCACACACACAGACAGCAGGATATGTACACGCACTCTCTTTCACACATAGAGCAGGATATGTGCACTCACACACAGCAGGATATGTGCATTCACACAGCAGGATATGTGCACTCACTCACACACACAGCAGTATATGTGTGCTCTCTCACACACAGACAGCAGGATATGTACACACACACACAGCAGGATATGTACACTCTCTCTCTCTCTCACACACACACAGCAGGATATGTGCACTCTCACACACAGCAGGATATGTGCACTGACACATACAGAGCAGCATATGTGGACTCACACACACAGCAGGATATGTGCACTGACACATACAGAGCAGGATATGTGCATTCACACATACAGAGCAGGATATGTGCACTCACACACAGCAGGATATGTGCATTCTCTCTCACACACACAGCAGGATATGTACACACACACAGAGCAGGATATGTACACTCACACACAGAATATGTACACTCACACACACAGCAGGATATGTACACTCACACACACAGCAGGATATGTGCACACACAGAGCAGGATATGTACACTCACACATACAGCAGGATATGTACACTCACACATACAGCAGGATATGTACACTCACACATACAGCAGGATATGTACACTCACACATACAGCAGGATATGTACACTCACACATACAGCAGGATATGTACACTCACACACAGAGCAGGATATGTACACTCACACACAGAGCAGGATATGTGCACACACAGAGCAGGATATGTACACTCACACAGCAGGATATGTACACTCACACACACAGCAGGATATGTACACTCACACACACAGCAGGATATGTACACTCACACACACAGCAGGATATGTACACTCACACACACAGCAGGATATGTACACTCACACACACAGCAGGATATGTGCACACACAGAGCAGGATATGTACACTCACACATACAGCAGGATATGTACACTCACACATACACAGCAGGATATGTACACTCACACACAGAGCAGGATATGTACACTCACACAGCAGGATATGTACTCAAACATACACAACAGGATATGTACACTCACACACAGCAGGATATGTACACTCACACACAGCAGGATATGTACACTCACACACAGCAGGATATTACACTCACACAGCAGAATATGTACACCCACACACACACACAAAGCAGGATATGTACTCTCACATAGTAGGATATGTACACTCACACACATACAGCAGGATATGTACTCACACACACACAACAGGATATGCACTCACTCACACATAGCAGGATATGTACACTCACACACACAGCAGGATGTATACACTCACACACACAGCAGGATATGTACTCACACACAGCAAGATATGCACTCACACACAGCAGGATATGTACTCACACACAGCAGGATATGTACACTCACATACCCAGCAGGATATGTACTCACACGCAGCAGGATATGTACACACACTCTCTCACACACACAGCAGGATATGTGCACTCACACACACAGCAGGATATGTGCACTCTCTCACACACACAGCAGGATATGTACACTCACACATACAGAGCAGGATATGTACACTCACAAACATAACATGATATATACACTCACAAACACAGCATGATATGTATACATACACACAGAGCATGATATGTACACTCACAAACATAGCATGATATGCACACACACAAACAGCAGGATATGTACACTCACAGATAGAGCAAGATATGTTTGTCATCCCTACAGTTGTACTGATTTAACATTAGAACTGAATATTTGTGATCATGTTCCATGTTTGTCATCCCTACAGTTGTATGATTTCACGTAGAATTGAATATTCTATGTTTAGTGCTCAGTTTAATTTCTTGTGGCTTCCATAAATGTTCCAACATATTCAGAGATCCACGATCATGATATATTTCAGCTCAAATGGAGGAAATCAATGCGACAGCAGAAGTGTCAATGTGTGAGACAGTGGAGGTGTCAATGTGAGAGACAGCAGAGGTGTCCATGTGAGAGACAGCGGAGGTGTCCATGTGAGAGACAGTGGAGGTGTCAATGTGAGAGACAGTGGAGGTGTCGATGTGAGAGACAGTGGAGGTGTCAATGTGAGAGACAGTGGAGGTGTCCATATGAGAGACAGTGGAGGTGTTGATGTGAGAGACAGTGGAGGTGTCCATATGAGAGACAGTGGAGGTGTTGATGTGAGAGACAGTGGAGGTGTTGATGTGAGAGACTGGAGGTGTCAATGTGAGAGACAGTGGTGTTGATGTGAGAGACGGTGGAGGTGTCGATGTGAGAGACAGTGGAGGTGTCAATGTGAGAGACAGTGGAGGTGTCAATGTGAGAGACAGCAGAGGTGTCGATGTGAGAGACAGCGGAGGTATCGATGTGAGAGACAGTGGAGGTGTCCATGTGAGAGACAGTGGAGGTGTCGATGTGAGAGACAGTGGAGGTGTCCATATGAGAGACAGTGGAGGTGTTGATGTGAGAGACAGTGGATGTGTTGATGTGAGAGACAGTGGAGGTGTCAATGTGAGAGACAGTGGTGTTGATGTGAGAGACGGTGGAGGTGTCAATGTGAGAGACAGTGGTGTTGATGTGAGAGACGGTGGAGGTGTCGATGTGAGAGACAGTGGAGGTGTTGATGTGAGAGGCAGTGGAGGTGTTGATGTGAGAGACAGTGGAGGTGTCAATGTGAGAGACAGTGGTGTTGATGTGAGAGACGGTGGAGGTGTCGATGTGAGAGACAGTGGAGGTGTCGATGTGAGAGACAGTGGAGGTGTCAATGTGAGAGACAGTGGAGGTGTCAATGTGAGAGACAGTGGAGGTGTCAATGTGAGAGACAGTGGAGGTGTCAATGTGAGAGACAGTGGAGGTGTCAATGTGAGAGACAGTGGAGGTGTCAATGTGAGAGACAGTGGAGGTGTTGATGTAACATACCTGCATCCTTGTACCTAACTGTACTCAACATACCTGCATCCTTGTACCTAACTGTACTCAACATACCTGCATCATTGTACCTAATTGTACTCAACATACCTGCATCATTGTACCTAACTGTACTCAACATACCTGCATCATTGTACCTAACTGTACTCAACATATATGCACTCAACATACCTGCATCCTTATACTCAACATGCTTGTACTAACTGCACTCAACATGCCTGCATCCTTATACTCAACATGCTAGTATCTAACTGTACTCAACATACCTGCATCCTTTACTCAACATGCTTATACCTAACAGTACTCAACATACCTGCACCAATGTACTCAACACACTTGTACTAAACTGGACTCACCCATGTACTCAGTTTTACCTAACAGTACTCAACATGCTTATACCTAACTGTACTCAACATACCTGCACCAATGTACTCAACACACTGTACTAAACTGGACTCAACCCATGTACTCAGTTTTACCTAACAGTACTCAACATGCTTATACCTAACTGTAACTCAACAGTACCTGCACCAATGTACTCAACACACTTGTACTAAACTGGACTCAACCCATGTACTCAGTTTTACCTAACAGTACTCAACATGCTTATACCTAACTGTACTCAACATACCTGCACCAATGTACTCAACACACTTGTACTAAACTGGACTCAACCCATGTACTCAGTTTTACCTAACAGTACTCAACATGCTTATACCTAACTGTACTCAACATACCTGCACCAATGTACTCAACACACTTGTACTAAACTGGACTCAACCCATGTACTCAGTTTTACCTAACAGTACTCAACATGCTTATACCTAACTGTACTCAACATACCTGCACCAATGTACTCAACACACTTGTACTAAACTGGACTCAACCCATGTACTCAGTTTTACCTAACAGTACTCAACACATTCACACCCTTGTATACAACATACATGTACTCAACATGTGGGTACCCTTGTACTCAACATGTGGGTACCCTTGTACTCAACATGTGGGTACCCTTGTACTCAACAGTACTGAACATACCAGCACCAATGTACCCAACACACTTGTACCAAACTGTACTCATAATACCTATACCCTTGTAATCAAAATATACGCACCCATGTACTCATACTTGTATTGAACAGCACTCATTTCTGCACCCTTATACTCAACATACATGTACTCATCTGTACTCAACAAACTTTTTTGTACTAAAAATCCACACCCTTGTACTCATACTTGTAACATGTACTAAACATGCTGTATCTTGTACTCAAAATACTTACATCCTTGTACTCAACATACCTCTAGATACTTGTACCCAACATAGTTGTACGCAACATACCTGCACCTTCAGACTTGTCCTGACTGGAATCTGCATCGTCCCTACTGGTGCCGGGCCGGCCTGGAGCATCTCCTGACAACTGCTGATCTGAAAGCAACAAATGAGGCGCACTGTTCATCAGCAAGTGCCCGTCATGTGTTTTCAGCTCATTGTTCTGTTTACCAGCAAGTGCCAGCCCGTCATGTGTCTTCAGATCATTGTTCACCAGCAAGTGTCAGCCTGTCATGTGTCTTCAGTTCATTATTCTGTTCACCAGCAACTGTCAGCCTGTCATGTGTCTTCAGCTCATTGTTCTGTTCACCAGCAACTGTCAGCCTGTCATGTGTCTTCAGATCATTGTTCTGTTCACCAGAAACTGTCAGCCTGTCATGTGTCTTCAGTTCATTGTTCTGTTCACCAGCAACTGTCAGCCTGTCATGTGTCTTCAGTTCATTGTTCACCAGCAACTGTCAGCCTGTCATGTGTCTTCAGTTCATTGTTCACCAGCAACTGTCAGCCTGTCATGTGTCTTCAGTTCATTGTTCTGTTCACCAGCAACTGTCAGCCTGTCATGTGTCTTCAGTTCATTGTTCACCAGCAACTGTCAGCCTGTCATGTGTCTTCAGTTCATTGTTCACCAGCAACTGTCAGCCTGTCATGTGTCTTCAGTTCATTGTTCACCAGCAACTGTCAGCCTGTCATGTGTCTTCAGATCATTGTTCTGTTCACCAGCAAGTGCCAGCCTGTCATGTGTCTTCTGTTCACCAGCAAATGCCAGCCTGTCATGTGTCTTCTGTTCACCAGCAAGTGCCAGCCTGTCATGTGTCTTCAGCTCATTGTTCACCAGCAATTAGGGATGGGGCAACAGACAATCAACATCCAGCAGGGACGGGGCAACAGACAGTCAACATCCAGCAGGGACGGGGCAACAGACAGTCAACATCCAGCCACCTGGACTTTTGTTGAGCTGGTTGCTGGTGTAGCCACATGGACCTGGCACCAGAATCAATGTTGTACAATTGTCAGAATCTCCGGGTCTTCATCTTCACCGCCTGGCGGCGACGACCAGGTACGACCGTGAACTTGACTAACAGTTACTACGCAGTGGATGGCCAGGGGTCAGCGTGGCGCACGCAGCACACGAGAGCGGAAAGCCGGGCCAACGAGGAATCACTGCTGGTAGCTCAGACAGCCTAGGACTTCGAGACTGGACGGACGTGAAAGAGTGGTGCACGTATCTATGTATGAGTCGATGCTTGATGGAAGAAAGCCTGTATGCTTTGTTGAGTAGAGTAAAGACTGAGTGAGTGCTATATTCTATTGTATTTATGAATTGATATATTTCATGTATGTATCTGGAAATGGCGTTATCGCTGACTTTGAGCGATGCCTGATATGAATGCTGTTTTGAGAAGTGCGATTAAAGTGTTTGAGTTATGTCGCCGTGTGTTTGTACAATCATTATCTGTGTGTGATTGTTTTCACGCCTGTTAGTGAATACGAGCCTGTGTTAATATAAAACAAGACCCTGACAGGCAGTGAACGTGGGAAGCTCGTCCGGCTTTTGAACGACAAGTGTAAGATAGAGCGAAGGTGTGAACGTGGGAAGCTCGTCCGGCTTTTGAATGACAAGTGTAAGATAGATCAATGTGTGAACGTGACAAGCTCGTCCATGTTTGAACCATATGTAATTGATTGAACGTGAGTGCATCGTCCGGCTTTTCAGCCAAATGTAAAAACATACGTGTGAAGACGAGTAAACGTGTTTGGACCAGAAGTAATTGAGTGATTGAACGTGTGTGTTAAACAGTAAACGTAGGATTTTCATCCATGTTTAACCCACGTATATAAAAGAAAGTGAGAAAGTTAACGTGTGAAATTTCATCTGTGTTGAAACCATACATAAAACAGAGTGTAAGACGTATGTTAAGATGTAATGGCTTGTAAAAAGTTATGTGAAGTGAACAAAAGCATCGGCGAAGAAGTCATACTGAATTGAAATCTGAACGGACGACGAGACGACTATACAAACATACTTGACTGCATACAAACCTATAAACACTTAGGTGACAACGCATACACCACAAAAGCATACACATACTAATATTTTCTACCTCCCAAAGTGAACAGGTTTTTCATCCGTGATTGCAAAGTACTAAGGTCATTTTCCTGGCTGTAGAAGACCAAACATCCCTTCTCTGGTGCAACTACAACAGACTTCCAGAGTTCAAAATTCCACCTTCACTTAAGTATTTATTTCTTATATACTTTTGTACGGGTTCAGGCCTTAGCTGTAAATTTATTTTGTCATTATTGAATATAATATTTGTACTGTATTTATTAAAATATTATAAGTAATGTGCATAACACCAGTGTAACAAAATTATAACAGTACCATGTCTACGTTACATGATTTCATTGAATCTGGTATAAAGTTAAATTTAACCGGAGACGAGTTAACAAAATGGAGTGATATTTACCAAACATAACATAACAGAAGACACATCAGCATAATGGTAGATATTTACCAAACATATCATGGCAGAAGACACATCAGCATAATGGTAGATATTTACCAAACATAACATAGCAGAAGACATCAAAATAATGGTAGATATTTACCAAACATAACATAACAGAAGACACATCAGCATAATGGTAGATATTTACCAAACATAACATAGCAGGAGACACATCAGCATAATAGTAGATGTGTACCAAACATAACATAGCTGGAGACACATCAGCATAATGGTAGATATTTACCAAACATAACATAACAGAAGACACATCAGCATAATGGTAGATGTTTACCAAGCATAACATAGCAGGAGACACATCAGCATAATGGTAGATGTTTACCAAACATAACATAAGACACATCAGCATAATGGTAGATGTTTACCAAACATAACATAGCAGGAGACACATCAGCATAATGGTAGATATTTACCAAACATAACATAGCAGGAGACACATCAGCATAATGGTAGATATTTACCAAACATAACATAACAGAAGACACATCAGCATAATGGTAGATGTTTACCAAACATAACATAGCAGGAGACACATCAGCATAATGGTAGATGTTTACCAAACATAACATAACAGAAGACACATCAGCATAATGGTAGATGTTTACCAAACATAACATAGCAGGAGACACATCAGCATAATGGTAGATGTTTACCAAGCATAACATAGCAGAAGACACATCAGCATAATGGTAGATGTTTACCAAGCATAACATAGCAGAAGACACATCAGCATAATGGTAGATGTTTACCAAACATAACATAGCAGGAGACACATCAGCATAATGGTAGATGTTTACCAAACATAACATAACAGAAGACACATCAGCATAATAGTAGATGTTTACCAAACATAACATAGCAGGAGACACATCAGCATAATGGTAGATGTTTACCAAACATAACATAGCAGGAGACACATCAGCATAATCGTAGATGTTTAAGAAAAATAACATAGTGGAAGACACATTTTGCCAACACTGAGATGGAGGCCAGAAAGCAAAGGTCAACAAATCAAGCAGCTTAGAGTAGGTGGTCACGTGAGAGGGAGCCGGCATGCTGGAAAAATCCGACCCGATCTGCCCACTCTTGTTGAAAGAACACTTGGGCAAAATTGGGGCTTGTGTCAGCCTTGTAAGGTCTAAGCAGAATCAAATGACCAGGTGATTTAAAAGTGGGAAAACGGAGATCGGTAGGGTAAGAAATACGGCTACAATTATTGTTAAATTTACTTGTAAATGTAATGATCACAACGGTAAATTAATCAATTTTAAATACAATTATTTCATGCTCACATGCTTGCCAGTGTCGTAAAGTTATATTATAATGTATATTAGAATTAATTGTCCACGAGGTGGAATTAATTAATTTTTCAATATGATTACTTCAAGCCCACATGCTTGCTAGTATCGTTTAGTTGTATTATAATGTATCTTCTTCTTCTTCTTCTTCAGCATTCCGAGCCATTGAGGTTCTTTGCTGCAGATACAAGCCGTCTCCATTCGTCCCTCTGGTTAACCTTCTCTTGCCATGTTAGAATTAATTGTCCACTAGGTGGCATTAATTAATTTTTCAATAAGATTACTCCGAGTCCACATGCTTGCTAGTATCGTTTAGTTATAATGTATTCAGATAGTATGGAAGACGACTTTCGAAAATCACCCGAGCTTACTGGGAGAACATGATCTGGAATATTTTTGGGAACAAAGGTCAAGGGCCAGGATTGTTTTTAAAATAGTCATAGGTTGAGCGGAGTGCATGACAGAATAGTGGCAAGGCCATCCTCTATTGTTGACTAGCAGTCTCTCAGGGAGAGGAGTGCCAAATGTATTGTACCTTTGGGTTCAAGCTGTCAGAGGGACAATGGTGAACTTTAGAGGCAGCATAATCTATGAGTACAGGCGGCATTGGAAGTGACCTTAGCTGTCAGATGGACAACGGCAAACTTTAGAGGCGGCATAATTTATTAGTACAGGCGGCATAGGAAGCGACCTTGGCTGTCAGAATAACGCCATACTCCCAAAATTTATGGGAGCGGGAAAAAGTACATGAACTCAGGACTGGACTTGGCCGTGAACTCCAGCTAGCAATGTGGATTTGGGTTAATGCAGAGTGAGAATGCAAATTAATCAGGGTATGCGAGGTACTGATTGGATGACCTTAGCGAAATGGGAGATGGCATGGTCACGTGATTCAAGAAAGGCGCCAAATCGAGTTGGATTTATACGCGGTACAGCAAACAGTTGGAGAGATAAGCAGATGTGGGACGGCCGAGTGCAGATACTCAAAGGCTGTTGAGACCAATAAGACTGTGGCAACTCTGGTCGGGCAAATAAACCCGAGGACCAAAGAAAGCACGGACTTAAGTGTTGGAAAAAGAACCGCCCTAAAGAAACTATTGATTGCTACTGTCAATTGCAATCATTAAGGAAAGTCACACAAGACTAGAGTGGGCTAAGAGGACACACGTTTGATGGGATCATCCAGAGGACTGCGTCGAACAAAGTTGGAAGGAGCCTGACTTTATTGGAAAGTGGCGAAATCACTCTGAGACGGGCGGTGATCAGACAAAAGCACCCGTAGGCAGGCGAGCAATTATCCACTGGACAGGACTCTTACGTCATCATCTGAATACCTGGGTAAACTAGTGGGTGGTCATTTGACGGTGGTAGTCCGTGTGTGTGCATCCTTATTAGATTCATGTACTTTCTTGTCAGATTTGCGTACTTCCTTATTATATTCTCCTGATTGATACGTGACTAGTTGGTGGCTTAGTTGCCATTCCTTAGATTTTATGTTCGGTCAATGGTATTCTCAAGTAGTTAGTTATTTGACAGCATTTTTCCCATATTAATTGGGATTGTTTTCACACGATACTTTGTATACTTTGTAATTTCTTTTGAGAAGCAAATAAACTTGATTCAGTGTTAGCTTATTCTTCTTAGTGCCTGTACTGTGCTTGTCGGTTAGGATAGTGTTGTATTCGTGACCTGCGTACCTGTATACTTGTGAGGTTGGTAGATAAAACCAAGGGTAATCACACATCAGTGGTTATCTCTATAACCGGAAGACGGACAATCTTTATCTTTCAATTCTTTACACCTCTCTTCCTTCCTCTCTCTGGCCTTTATTCTGCTCCTTCTCTCTCTAATCTCTCAACTTCGTGCTATCACAAAATTGGCGCTGCGAACAGGATTCTTCCAAAGTAGCTTTTGTCTGCCTGCCTCAAAGTTAGGGTTGGAGACAGACTCACATACAAGTTGTCTTATTTAGTTGGTAGTTTATTGTTGATCGTTTGGCAGTTGTGTCTTAGTGAGTTCTTATTCTATTGGGCCTACTCATCCTATAGTTTGTCGGTAAGCTGTCAAAGCTGTCAGTAGGAGTTTCTAATAAATCTACTCGGTTAGGGACTCTTGTTTTAAGCACACTCGGCAAACCCACTTGACCGCAAGAAAAAAAAAAAACCCAGAAGAAGCCGAAGCAGCAGAGTCAGTCCTGTCCGGGAGCGAGTCCAGTAAGTTTTCCTAGTAGTTTCAACGAAAATATAAAAACATGACTACCAGAAGTACACGCTCTGCAGCATTAGTCGAAAACAGCGAAGGGGCGTCGGCCTCTGTGCAGGGCAATGTTGATTCTCACCCCACAGCATCGCCATGTGAACAAGTGAGATATGTAATGATACCCACTCGGAAGAACGTCAATACTTTCGGGGGCCCACACGGCCCCACTGTTAATGAGTATCAACGGGAAATCCGTTCAGCGTTCAGAGCGGGCATGATGGGGACAGCTGACAAAGTTGACCTTATCATCGACACCATTTCACCGCACGTGCACAGAGAGTTAAAGCTGCACACCTCTGAGAAGGACCCCGAAAAGATGTTGGAGGTTTTAGCGACCATCTACGGCGACAAACGAACCCTCCAAGAACTAACGGCGACATTTTTCTCCACCAGACAAGGTAGCCGGGAATCGATCGTCGACTTCTCCCATAAATTGCACTGGGAATTCGAGGAGGTGGTCTGTGCACAAGAGAGACAGAACGTCTCACCTTTTCACGAGTCAATGCTCAGAGACCAGTTTGTCGCGCAGTTGAGAGACGATTTACCTCGGCAGATGATAAAAGAAAAGGCTCATTGACGAGCCTTCCATGTCTTTTCTAGCTGCTCGTGATTGTGCAGTGCGATGGGCCAGCGCTAAACACACTCCGCAGACTGAGGTGTACAACGTTGAAGCCACGGTTGTGAATCGTAACAACGACTACAGGCAGCAGAGCACTGGGCATGGCTGAAACAACGAACAGAAGGGCATTCCAGCAGAAAATGACAGTAGGGGGCCACATGAACAGTCGGGCGAGGTAGATGAACTTAAGCGGGAGATGGCGCAGTTAAAAATGCAATTGTCCGCATCTTGTGAACGGCCGGGGACAGCCCCAGCCAAGGTCCCAGAGACAGCAAAAACAGATTCGTTGTGATCTTTGTGGCCGGGTAGGACATATTGCCAGATTTTGTAGGGCACATTTAAACTAGAATCCCGTACAGCTACGAGTCAGGCCGCGGCGGGAAGGTTCAAGGACTCACCAATAAAAATGCTAGGCGAGCGCCCAGAGACAATGATAAGCATTGACGGTAGAAACGTAAGATGTGTTCTGGACACTGGCTCACAAGTTTCCACGATTTCAGAGGAGTGTTTCAATAGACTTTTCAGACATTATAGGTTAGATTTAGATAAGTATATTAGATTAACATCAGCAAATGGCGTTTCAATACCATATTTAGGGTACATCAGTACCAGTGTGCAAATAGGAACTGATAGTGTAGATAGGTGTGGAATTTTTGTTTTAAGAGATGTGAGGGGCACCGAGAACAAAACGCCCTGTATATTAGGGATGAATGTACTAGCAGAGTTGCCAAATGTTAGCAGGTTTTTTCAGTTCTACAGGCCAGCAGACAACAATGCAAGTGTTGACCTAGATCGGAAGAAAGTGTGGGTGACAGGGGAGGTCAGAACCCACATACCTGCCCGCTCGCTGGCTGTCCTGCTAGTTAGGGGTCGCGCGGGGTTAACAGACAGGACGGTCTTGTTTGAACCAGCCAGGGACCTTGACCACAAGGGTTTAATTCTGCCTTACTGCTTTACTAGGTTAGAGGGGGGCGTGTGCCAAATACAGATAGTTAACATGGGTGACGAAGATGTGTTTTTAGCGAGAGGTACTCAGGTGGGGGAGATATCCAATGCCACAATTGACCTGACTAGACATTTTAGAGTGGTAGGAACGCAACAAATAGAGTTGTCTGCTAAACCAGACAGTGGGGAGCAGAGACCAGACAAGCCCCTTTTTGACTTGACTGAATTTGAGGGAAGCGATGAGGAAAGGATGCAACTTGAGGGACTGTTAGCAAAATACGACTGCCTATTCGCGAAAGATGACACCGACATTGGGTTTACTGACAGGGTAACCCATAACATACTTTTGACGGATGAAGTCCCCTTAAAACAGCCGTACAGGAGGATTCCTCCTGCCCTGTATCAAGAAGTGAAAGATCATTTACAGGGATTGTTAGACAAGCAGATTATAAAAGAGAGTTGTAGTCCCTGGGCCTCTCCGATAGTCCTGGTCCGAAAAAAGGATGGCAAATTGAGAATGTGCGTCGACTACAGGGCCCTGAACATAAAAACTAAAAAAGACGCATATCCACTTCCAAGGGTAGATGACTATTTAGATGCGTTAGGGGGCGCGAAATTTTTTTCTTCTCTTGATTTAGCTAGCGGTTATTACCAGGTGGCGATGAATCCAGCAGACCAGGAAAAGACAGCGTTCACTACACCCTTTGGGTTATATTCACGACTTCCAATGGGACTGGCAAATTCAGCGAGTACATTCCAACGTCTAATGCAGTCGTCGCTTCATGATTACATGTTTAAGTTGCTTTTAGTTTACTTAGATGACATTCTTGTGTACTCCAGAGATTTTAGTGAACATTTAGTAAAACTAGAGGCCATATTTGATAGGATACAGGTGTTGGGATTGAAACTAAACCCAGCTAAATGCAATTTCTGCAAGAAAAAGGTGCAATTCCTAGGCCATACTGTGTCTGCAGAAGGCATAGGAGCGTTAGAAGATAAAGTGCTGGCGATCCAAAAAGCTCCCATACCTAGAACGCAGACTGAGTTACGTTCATTTCTAGGCTTGGCCAGTTACTATCGCCAGTTTGTATCCAAATTTGCCACACTAGCTAGGCCACTCCATGAATTAGTAGCTCAGCTAAACCAGCAGCACACAGACCCGAGAAAGAAGAAGAAGAGTCCTATCGGGCAGCTGTGGTCTACAGAATGCGACGAGGCCTTTAACAAACTTAAAGAAGCCCTAACGTCAACACCATTACTAGGCTTCCCAGACTTCACCCTCCCTTATATTTTAGAGTGTGACGCCTCATACACTGGTCTGGGCGTTGTTTTGTCCAAAATCCAGGACGGTACAAAAAGAGTGTTAGCGTATGCTAGTCGTACTCTCCGTCCATCGGAGAGGAATGCAAAAAGTAGTTCTAAGTTAGAACTTTTGTGTTTAACATGGGCATTAACGGAAAAGTTCCGTGGTCTTCTATTAGGTGGGAAGGTTGAAATTTATAATGACAACATGAATTTAACGATGTGGCATAAAGCGAAGCTGGGTGCCATTGAGCAAAGGTGGATCGCCCAAATGTCTATGTTTGATTATGTAATAAAACACAGGCCTGGGCGGACTAACGGTAACGCTGATTACTTGTCTCGATTCCCGCTGGAGGAACCGGGGGAAAACGACGAAGAAGAGGGCGACATCGCCATTTGCAGTGTTGCAGCAACATGCATTCCGCCAGCCCTAGGACTAGCTGGTACTGTTGGTAGCGTTCCGACGGCAGATTTTAATGTAGAAAATGCTGATGTGTTTTTAGAATGCCTTGATGTAAATAATGTTGATGAATGTTCAAAATTATGCCTTGATGTAAATATGATTGGTGGGGTTGGCGTGGTGGAAGCTGCTGCTAGGACAGCGGAAGTTTTTAATGTCCTTCCCACACACACCTTGCCGTCTTACTCAACGGAGGATATGGTGAGATTGCAGCAAAATGATGTAAATATTAATGCAGTATTTGATGTTGTATCGCGTAAACTTGTGTTGTCAAATGAATCTATGAAAAGGTTGCCCCCTCAGACGAAGAAGTGGATGAGGCAACGCAAGAAGTTATGTGTACTAGGTGGGTTGCTGTATAGAAAAATCAAGGGGACAGGTAGGACAGAATTGCTGCAATTAGTGATACCAGAGACACTGCGGCTAAGGATACTGGAGTCAGTTCATAGCGTAGGGCATCAGGGGAGAGATAGGATGATAAATATTTTGAAGAGCAGATGTTTCTGGGTAGGGATTACTGCAGACGTAGATAAATACTGTAGAAGTTGCCACAGGTGCAATGTAGCGAAGCCTGCACGTCAAGATTAAGGGACCGGCAGGTAGTTAGTTAGCTTCGAAGCCGTTTGAAGTTGTAGCAATGGACTTTACGCTGCTGGAGAGGGACTCAAGGGGATTGAGAATGTGTTGGTCATCACAGATGTCTTCTCTAAATTTACTATTGCTGTCCCAACCAGAGACCAAAAGCAGCCACTGTGGCGAAGGTGTTAGTAGAGAAGTGGTTCTTGTATATGGGTGTGCCGAGAAGACTGCACTCTGACCAAGGTAGGAACTTTGAATCCTCAATGATTGCTGAGTTATGCAAGACGTATGGCATAGAAAAGAGTCGCACTACTCCGTACAACCCTCGGGCGAATGGCCAAACGGAACGATTTAATAAAACTATGCACGATTTACTCAGACCCCTCGAAGCCAAGGAGAAGAGGAGATGGTCTGATCACTTAGCCGAAGTGGTGCAGGTGTATAACTCAACGCCTCACGCCTCGACGGGATTTTCACCTCACTACCTAATTTTCGGACAAGAGCCTCGGCTGCCAGTGGACTTCATTTTAAATACAGGCACCGAAGACAGGGACACCAATGCAAGTGAGTATTTGGAAGGGCATCTTTCACGTTTGCGTGACGCGCACGTCCGGGCTAGTGAACAGCTGAAGAAGCATGCCGCCATTAGGAAAGATAGGAGTGACAAAATGGCAAACTCTATTCCATTGCAAGTTGGCGAACTTGTCAGAAAAAGAATCCACTATAAGGAGAGGGCGAAAATACAAGACATGTGGTCCGAAGACATGTACGTAGTTGCTAGGGCACCCACCATGTCGGGGGGACCATATGTGATCAAAAAGGTTGGAGGAGATGGATCGCTAATTAGGATAGCCGGCCACGAAATGCGGCGTTGCGAGGACGGAGCAGAAGAAGAGGACATAGGGACGACGTTGGGACTACCAGCACAACCGGATGTCCCAGCGGCTGTCGAAGTTTACCAAGACATTCCAGGCAAACCAGAATGGTACGCGTTCGAGTCTGGGGACCTGAGTAGACGGAGGTCTGAGAGGATCAGACGTCGTGAAAGGGAGTGATAGAACTTCGACATGAGGGTAGGAGATATTGTAAGTGTTAGCGAGGTATGACGTGGTTGTTTCATGTGGAGTATGATTCGAATTGTCTCTGTGGCTCTCTAAACAACGGAGTGTTCCCCGTGAATAAAGGGGATAGCTTGTTATGGTTTTCAGACGTGAGCATCGTTGTGCACCTTGATTTGCACTTGATTTTTTTCGTTACAGTGGGAAGTAGCGCTGTAAGTAGTTGATATGTTGATATTGTTTTCATTTTGGTGTCTTTATGTGCACCCTTTGATGTATGATTTTGTTGTCTGGGGGAGTCCCCGGCATGCCAGGTATTGAACTATTTTTATTGATAATATTACTTGGTTACTAGTGTTGTTAGGAGGCACGTCAGAAGTTTTAACTGCCTTATGCACTAGGAGAGCAGGGGATGCAATCAGTATTTTTTTTATTATTATTATTTGGGGTGGAAGTTCCAAAAAGGAGTTTTCCCCTTAGGCATCCAATATTGTTTATGAGGGATGTCAGATGCGGAGCCAGGGCTTCGATCTCAAGGAGGAATGACGCTATATTGATGGTGGGACCCATCAACTTTTGGTAGGTGGGTATGAGATAGTATGGAAGACGACTTTCGAAAATCACCCGAGCTTACTGGGAGAACATGATCTGGAATATTTTTGGGAACAAAGGTCAAGGGCCAGGATTGTTTTTAAAATAGTCATAGGTTGAGCGGAGTGCATGACCGAATAGTGGCAAGGCCATCCTCTATTGTTGACTAGCAGTCTCTCAGGGAGAGGAGTGCCAAATGTATTGTACCTTTGGGTTCAAGCTGTCAGAGGGACAATGGTGAACTTTAGAGGCAGCATAATCTATGAGTACAGGCGGCATTGGAAGTGACCTTAGCTGTCAGATGGACAACGGCAACTTTAGAGGCGGCATAATTTATTAGTACAGGCGGCATTGGAAGCGACCTTGGCTGTCAGAATAACGCCATACTCCCAAATTTATGGGAGCGGGAAAAAGTACATGAACTCAGGACTGGACTTGGCCGTGAACGCCAGCTAGCAATGTGGATTTGGGTTAATGCAGAGTGAGTATGCAAATTAATCAGGGTATGCGAGGTACTGATTGGATGACCTTAGCGAAATGGGAGATGGCATGGTCACGTGATTCAAGAAAGGCGCCAAATCGAGTTGGATTTATACGTGGTACAGCAAACAGTTGGAGAGATAAGCAGATGTGGGACGGCCGAGTGCAGATACTCAAAGGCTGTTGAGACCAATAAGACTGTGGCAACCTCTGGTCGGGCAAATAAACCCGAGGACCAAAGAAAGCACGGACTTAAGTGTTGGAAAAAGAACCGCCCTAAAGAAACTATTGGATTGCTACTGTCAATTGCAATCATTAAGGAAAGTCACACAAGACTAGAGTGGGCTAAGAGGACACACGTTTGATGGGATCATCCAGAGGGACTGCGTCGAACAAAGTTGGAAGGAGCCTGACTTTATTGGAAAGTGGCGAAATCACTCTGAGACGGGCGGGTGATCAGATAAAAGCACCCGTAGGCAGGCGAGCAATTATCCACTGGACAGGACTCTTACGTCATCATCTGAATACCTGGGTAAACTAGTGGGTGGTCATTTGACGGTGGTAGTCCGTGTGTGTGCATCCTTATTAGATTCATGTACTTTCTTGTCAGATTTGCGTACTTCCTTATTATATTCTCCTGATTGATACGTGACTAGTTGGTGGCTTAGTTGCCATTCCTTAGATTTTATGTTCGGTCAATGGAATTCTCAAGTAGTTAGTTATTTGACAGCATTTTTCCCATATTAATTGGGATGTTTTCACACGATACTTTGTATACTTTGTAATTTCTTTTGAGAAGCAAATAAACTTGATTCAGTGTTAGCTTATTCTTCTTAGTGCCTGTACTGTGCTTGTTTGTCGGTTAGGATAGTGTTGTATTCGTGACCTGCGTACCTGTATACTTGTGAGGTTGGTAGATAAAACCAAGGGTAATCACAAATCAGTGGTTATCTCTACAACCGGAAGACGGACAATCTTTTATCTTTCAATTCTTTATTCTTTACACCTCTCTTCCTTCCTCTCTCTGGCCTTATTCTGCTCCTTTCTCTCTCTAATCTCTCAATTTCGTGCTATCAAAAAATTGGCGCTGCGAACAGGATTTTTCCCAAAAGTAGCTTTTGTCTGCCTGCCTCAAAGTTGGGGTTGGAGACAGACTCACATACAAGTTGTCTTATTTAGTTGGTAGTTTATTTTTGGGTCGTTTGGCAGTTGTTCTTAGTGAGTTCTTACTTTTGGGCCTACTCATCTATAGTTTGTCGGTAAGCTGTCAAAGCGGGCGTAGGAGTTTCAAATAAATCTACTGGGTTTTAGGGACTCTTTTTTTAAAGCACACTCGGCAAACCCACTTGACCGCAAGAAAAAAAAAAAACCCAGAAGAAGCCGAAGCAAGAGTCAGCCCCTGTCCGGGAGCGAGTCCAGTAATTTTTCCTAGTAGTTTAAACCCAAAAAAATATAAAAACATGACTACCAGAAGTAAAACCTCTGCAGCATTAGTCAAAAACAGCAAAGGGGCGTCGGCCTCTGTGCGGGGCAATGTTGATTCTCACCCCACAGCATCGCCATGTAAACAAGTGAGATATGTAATGATCCCCACTCGGAAGAACTCAATATTTTGGGGGGCCCACAGGGCCCCCAATGTTAATGAGTATAAACGGGAAATCCTTTCGGGCGTTCAGAGCGGGCATGAGGGGGACAGCTGACAAAGTTACCTTATCATCGACACCATTTCACCGCAGGGCACAGAGAGTTAAAGCTGCACACCTCTGAGAAGGCCCCGAAAAGAGGTTGGAGGTTTTAGCGACCATCTACGGCGAAAAACAAACCCCTCCAAGAACTAACGGCGACTTTTTCTCCACCAGAAAAGGGTTACCCGGGGAATCGATCGTCGACTTCCCCAAAATTGCACTGGGAATTCGAGGAGGGGGGTCGTGCACAAGAGAGACAGAACGTCTCACCTTTTCACGAGTCAAGGCTCAGAGACCAGTTTTTTCCGCATTTTGAGAGACGATTTACCTCGGCAGATGATAAAAAAAAAGGCTCATTGACGAGCCTTCCATGTTTTTTTCTAGCGCTCGGGGTTGTGCAGTGCGAGGGGCCAGCGCTAAACACACTCCGCAGACTGAGGGTACAAGGGTTGAAGCCACGGTTGGGGAATCGTAACAACGACTACAGGCAGAAAAGCACTGGGCATGGCTGAAACAACGAACAGAAGGGCATTCCAGCGGGAAAATGACAGTGGGGGGCCAACATAAAACAGTGGGGCGAGGTAGATGAACTTAAGCGGGAGATGGCGCAGTTAAAAATGCAATTGCCGCATCTTGTGAAGGGCCCGGGGACAGCCCCACCCAAGGTCCCAGAGACAGAAAAAACAGATTCGTTGTGATTTTTTTGGCCGGGTAGGACATATTGCCAGATTTTGAAAGGGCACTTTTAAAACTAGAATCCCGTACAGCTACGAGTCGGGCCGCGGGGGGAAGGTTAAAAAAGGACTCACCAAAAAAAGGCTAGGCGAGCGCCCCGGGAAATGATAAGCAGGACGGTAGAAAGGGTAAAAATGTTTTTCTGGACACTGGCTCCAAGTTTCCACGATTTCAGAGGAGTGTTTCAATAGACTTTTCAGACATTATGGTTAGATTTAGATAAGTATTTAGATTAACATCAGCAAATGGCGTTTCAATACCATATTTAGGGTACATCAGTACCAGTGTGCAAATAGGAACGGATAGTGTAGATAGGTGTGGAATTTTTTTTTTAAGAGATGTGAGGGGCCCCGAGAACAAAACGCCCTGTATATTAGGGATGAATGTACTAGCAGAGTTGCCAAATGTTAGCAGGTTTTTTCAGTTCTACAGGCCAGCAGACAACAATGCAAGTGTTACCTAGATGGGAAGAAAGTGTGGGTGACAGGGGGGTCAAAACCCCACAACCTGCCCGCTCGCTGGCTGTCCGGGCTAGTTAGGGGTCGCGCGGGTTAACAGACAGGACGGTCTTGTTTGAACCAGCCAGGGACCTTGACCACAAGGGTTTAATTCTGCCTTACTGTTTTACTAGGTTAGGGGGGGGGCGTGTCCCAAATACAGATAGTTAACATGGGTGACGAAGATGTTTTTTTAGCGAGAGGTACTCAGGGGGGGGAATATCCATCCCACAATTGACCTGACTAGACATTTTAGAGTGGTGGGAAACGCAACAAATAGAGTTGTCTGCTAAACCAACAGTGGGGAGCAGAGCCCAGACAACCCCCTTTTTGACTTGACTGAATTTGAGGGAAGCGATGGGGAAAGGATGCAACTTGGGGGACTGTTAGCAAAAATACGACTGCCTATTCGCGAAAGATGACACCGACATTGGGTTTACGGGACAGGGTAACCCAAAACAATTTTTGGGAAGGATGAAGCCCCCTTAAAAACAGCCGTACAGGAGGATTCCTCCTCCCCTGTATCAAGAAGTGAAAGATCATTTACGGGGATTGTTAGACAAGCAGTTTATAAAAGAGAGTTGTAGTCCCGGGGCCCTCTCCGATAGTCCTGGTCCAAAAAAAGGATGGCAAATTGAGAATGTGCGTCGACTACAGGGCCCTGAACAAAAAAACAAAAAAGACGCATATCCACTTCCAAGGGTAGATGACTATTTAGATGCGTTAGGGGGCGCAAAATTTTTTTTCTTCTCTTGATTTAGCTAGGGGTTTTATTCCCAGGTGGCGATGAATCCAGCAGCCCGGGAAAAAGACAGCGTTCACTACACCCTTTGGGTTATATTCACGACTTCCAATGGGACTGGCAAATTCAGCGAGTACTTTCCCAAAACGTCTAATGCAGTCGTCGCTTCATGATTACATGTTTAAGTTGCTTTTAGTTTACTTAGATGACATTCTTGTGTACTCCAGAGTTTTTAGTGAACTTTTAGAAAAACTAGAGGCCATATTTGATAGGATACGGGTGTTGGGATTGAAACTAAACCCAGCTAAATGCAATTTCTGCAAGAAAAAGGTGAAATTCCTAGGCCATACTTTTGTCTGCAGAAGGCATAGGAGCGTTGAAGATAAAGTGCTGGCGACCCAAAAAAGCTCCCATACCTAGAACGCAGACTGAGTTACTTTCATTTCTAGGCTTGGCCATTTTCTATCGCCAGTTTGTATCCAAATTTGCCACACTAGCTGGGCCCACCCCATGAATTAGTAGCTCAGCTAAACCAGCAGCACACAAAACCCGAGAAGAAGAAGAAGAGTCCATCGGGCAGCTGTGGTCTACAGAATGCGACGGGGCCCCTTTAACAAACTTAAAGAAGCCCTAACGAAACACCATTACTAGGTTCCCAGACTTCACCCTCCCTTATATTTTAGAGTGTGACGCCTCATACATGGTCTGGGCGTTTTTTTGTCCAAAACCCAGGACGGTAAAAAAAGAGTGTTAGCGTATGCTAGTCGTACTCTCCGTCCATCGGAGGGGAATGCAAAAAGTATTTCTAATTAGAACTTTTGTGTTTAAATGGGCATTAACGGAAAAGTTCCGTGGTCTTCTATTAGGGGGGAAAGGGTTTAAAATTTATAATGACAACATGAATTTAACGATGTGGCATAAAGCGAAGCGGGGTGCCATTGAGCAAAGGTGGATCCCCCAAAATGTCTATGTTTGATTATGTAATAAAACACAGGCCGGGGCGGACTAACGGTAACGCTGATTACTTGTCTCGATTCCCGCTGGGGGAAACCCGGGGGAAAAACGACGAAGAAGAGGGCGACATCGCCATTTGCAGTGTTGCAGCAAAATGCATTCCGCCAGCCCTAGGACTAGCTGGTACTGTTGGTAGCTTTCCCGACGGCAGATTTTAATGTAGAAAATGCGGATGTGTTTTTAGAATCCCTTGATGTAAATAATGTTGAGGAATGTTAAAAAATTATGCCTTGATGAAAATATGATTGGGGGGGTTGGCGTGGTGGAAGCTGCTGCTAGGACAGGGGAAAGTTTTTAATGTCCTTCCCACACACCCCTTTTGCCGTTTTAAACTCAACGGAGGATATGGTGAGATTGCAGCAAAATGATGTAAATATTAATGCAGTATTTGATGTTGTATCGCGTAAACTTGTGTTGTCAAATGAATCTATAAAAAGGTTGCCCCCTCAGACGAAGAAGGGGAATGAGGCAACGCAAGAAGTTATGTGTACTAGGTGGGTTGCTGTATAGAAAAATAAAGGGGGACAGGTAGGACAGAATTGCTGCAATTAGTGATACCAGAGACACTGCGGTTTAAGGGATACTGGAGTCAGTTCATAGCGTGGGGCATCAGGGGAGAGATGGGATGATAAATTTTTGAAGAGCAGATGTTTCTGGGTAGGGATTACTGCAGACGTAGTTTAAATTCTGTAGAATTTGCCACGGGTGCAATGTAGCGAAGCCTGCACGTCAAGTTTAAAGGGGACCGGCGGGTAGTTATTTAGCTTCGAAACCCGGGTTTGAAGTTGTAGCAATGGACTTTACGCTGCTGGAGGGGGGGACTCAAGGGGATTTGAGAATGTTTTGGTCACACAGATGTCTTCTCTAAATTTACTATTGCTGCCCCAAACCAGAGCCCAAAAAAGCAGCCACTGTGGCGAAGGGGGTTAGTAGAGAAGGGTTTTTGTATATGGGGGGTGCCGAAAAACTGCACTCTGACCAAGGTAGGAATTTTGAATCCTCAATGATTGCTGAGTTATGCAAGGGTATGGCATAGAAAAGAGTCGCACTACTCCGTAAACCCTCGGGCGAATGGCCAAACGGAACGATTTAAAAAAACTATGCACGATTTACTCAGACCCCTCGAACCCAAGGAGAAGAGGAGATGGTCTGATCCTTACCCGAAGTGGTGCAGGTGTATAACTCAACGCCTCACGCCTCGACGGGATTTTCACCTCACTACCTAATTTTCGGAAAAAGACCCCTCGGCTGCCAGTGGACTTCTTTTTAAATACAGGCACCGAAGACAGGGACCCCAAATGCAAGTGAGTATTTGGAAGGGCATCTTTCACGTTTGCGTGACGCGCACTTTCCGGGCTAGTGAACAGCTGAAGAAGCATGCCGCCATTGGGAAAAGAAGGAGTGACAAAATGGCAAACTCTATTCCATTGCAAGTTGGCGAACTTGTCAGAAAAAGAATCCACTATAAGGAGAGGTAAAATACAAGACATGTGGTCCGAAGACAGGGACGTAGTTGGGTAGGGGGACCCACCATGTCGGGAGGACCATATGTGATCAAAAAGGTTGGAGGAGATGGATCGCTAATTTGGATAGCCGGCCACGAAATGCGGCGTTGCGAGGACGGAGCAGAAAAAGAGGACATAGGACGACGTTGGGGGCTACCCGCACAAACCGGGTGTCCCAGCGGCTTCGAAGTTTACCAAGACATCCAGGGAAAAACCCGGAAAGGTACGCGTTCGAGTCTGGGGACCTGAGTAGACGGAGGTCTGAGAGGATCAGACGTCGTGAAAGGGAGTGATAGAACTTCGACATGAGGGTAGGGGGATATTTTTAAGTGTTAGCGGGTTGACGTGGTTGTTTTATGTGGAGTATGATTCGAATTGTCTCTGTGGCTCCTAAACAAAGGAGTGTTCCCCGTGAAAAAAAGGGGGTAGCTTTTTTATGGTTTTCAGACGTGAGCATCGTTGTGCACCTTGGGTTTTGGGACCTTGATTTTTTTCGTTTCAGTGGGAAGTAGCGCTGTAAGTATTGAAATTTTTGATATTGTTTTCATTTTGGTGTCTTTATGTGCACCCTTTGATGTATGATTTTGTTGTCTGGGGGGGTCCCCGGGGATGCCAGGTATTGAAAATATTTTTTATAAAATATTTACTTGGTTTCTGTGTTTTTTAGGGGGCACGTCAGAAGTTTTAACTGCCTTATGCACTAGGAGAGCAGGGGATGCAATCAGTATTTTTTTTTATTATTATTATTTGGGGGGGAAGTTCCAAAAAGAGTTTTCCCCTTGGCATCCAATATTGTTTATGAGGGATGTCAGATGCGGAGCCAGGGCTTTGATCTCAAAGGGGGAAAGACGCTATATTGATGGTGGGACCCATAACTTTTGGTAGGTGGGTAAGAGATAGTATGGAAGACGACTTTCGAAAATCACCCGAGCTTACTGGGAGAACTGATCTGGAAATTTTTGGGAAAAAAGGTCAAGGGCCAGGATTGTTTTTAAAATAGTCATAGGTTGAGCGGAGTGCATGACCCAATAGTGGCAAGGCCATCCCCTATTGTTGACTAGCAGTCTCTCAGGGAGAGGAGTGCCAAATGATTGTACCTTTTGGGGTTTAAGCGGGCAGAGGGGCAATGGTGAACTTTAGAGGCAGCATAATCTATGAGTACAGGCGGCATTGGAAGTGACCTTAGCTGTCAGATGGACAACGGCAACTTTAGAGGCGGCATAATTTATTTGTAAAAGGCGGCATTGGAAGCGCCTTGGCGTCAGAATAACGCCAACTCCCAAATTTATGGGAGCGGGGAAAAAATACATGAACTCAGGGCTGGACTTGGCCGTGAACGCCAGCTAAACATGTGGATTTGGGGTTAAAGCAGAGTGAGTATGCAAATTAAAACAGGGTAGCGAGGTACTGATTGGATGACCTTAGCGAAATGGGGGAGGGATGGTCCGGGGATTCAAGAAAGGCGCCAAATCGAGTTGGATTTATACGTGGTACAGCAAAAAAGTTGGGAGATAAGCAGATGTGGGACGGCCGAGTGCAGATACTCAAAGGCTGTTGAGACCAATAAGACTGTGGCAACTCTGGTCGGGCAAATAAACCCGAGGGCCAAAGAAAGCACGGACTTAAGTGTTGGAAAAAAAACCCCCCTAAAGAAACTATTGATTGCTACTGTAAAATTTCAATCATTAAGGGAAAATCACACAAGACTAGAGTGGGCTAAGAGGACACACGTTTGATGGGATCATCCAGAGGGCTGCGTCCCAACAAAGTTGGAAGGAGCCTGACTTTATTGGAAAAATGGGGAAATCACTCTGAGACGGGGGGGTGATCAGATAAAAGCACCCGTAGGGAGGCGAGCAATTATCCACTGGACAGGACTCTTACGTCATCATCTGAATACCTGGGAAACTAGTGGGTGGTCATTTGACGGTGGTAGTCCGTGTGTGTGCATCCTTTTAGATTATGTACTTTCTTGTCAGATTTGCGTACTTCCTTATTATATTTTTCCTGATTGATACGTGACTAGTTGGTGGCTTAGTTGCCATTCCTTAGATTTTATGTTCGGTCAATGGAATTCTCAAATAGTTAGTTATTTGACAGCATTTTTCCCATATTAATTGGGATTTTTTTCACACGATACTTTGGGATACTTTGTAATTTCTTTTGAGAAGCAAATAAACTTTATTCAGTGTTAGCTTATTCTTCTTAGTGCCTGTACTGTGCTTGTTTGTCGGGTTTGGATAGTGTTGTTTCGGGACCTGCGTACCTGTATACTTGTGAGGTTGGTAGATAAAACCAAAAGGGGAATCACAAATCAGTGGTTATCTCTACAACCGGAAGACGGACAATCTTTATCTTTCAATTCTTTATTCTTTACACCTCTCTTCCTTCCTCTCTCTGGCCTTTATTCTGCTCCTTCTCTCTCTAATCTCTCAACTTCGTGCTATCACAGTATGTTAGAATTAATTGTCCATGATGTGGAATTAATTCATTTTCAATAAGATTACTTCAAGCCAGTTGCATGCCAGTATCACCTAGCTATTTTATAATATATGTAAGATCTAAGCGTCGATGTTGAAATAAGTACTTTCAGTACGATTGCTTTCAAGCCACATGCTTGACAATTATCGTCAAGTTATGAAACAATGCGTGCTAGATTTAATGTAGATTGTGAGAAAGGGGTTTATATACTGATACACTTTCGTGTAGATTCACGATTGTAGTGGTACATAATTTTAATGCTTGATTTCAGGTACTCAGACTGGTAAATAATTGTGTGTGAGATTTCAGGTTATGTAGAGTAGACATGATCGTTAGGATTCCAGTGATCATTATGAATTCATTACTCGTAGTGATTTAATGATCGCTAGAGCTTCATTTGATTTCACTGATCACTGTACTTTCATGGAGTATAAAGCATTGATTGTTAAGATTTCAGTAATATTATGACTTCAGTGATTGTTCAGATTTCAGTAATATTATGACTTCAGTGATTGTTCAGATTTCAGTAATATTATGACTTCAGTGATTGTTCAGATTTCAGTAATATTATGACTTCAGTGATTGTTCAGATTTCAGTAATATTATGACTTCAGCAACTGTTCAGATTTCAGTAATATTATGACTTCAGTGATTTTTCGATTTCAGTAAAATTTACTTAAATGATTGGTTTAGTTTTTAGTAATATTAAAGGGCTTAGTGATTTTCAGATTTCAGTAATATTAAAGACTTTAGTGTTTTTTCAGATTTCATAATATTATGACTTCAGTGATTTTTCAGATTTCAGTAAAATTTTGATTCAAATGATTGTTCAGATTTTTATAATATTATGACTTCCCGTTTATTGGTTTAAAATTTCAGTAATATTAACTTCAGTGATTGTTAAATTTCAGTAATTAGACTTCAGTGATTTTTCAGATTTTTATAATATTATGACTTCGCGACTGTTCAGATTTCAGTAATATTATGACTTTAGTGAAATTTTTCAGATTTCAGTAATATTATGATTCAGTGATTTTTCAGATTTTTAGTAAATTATGACTTCTGATTGTTCGATTTTAGTAAATTTTGACTTCAGGGGTTGTTCAGATTTCAGTAATATTTTTGAAAAACAGTGATTGTTTAATTTCAGTAAATTTTTTGGGCTTCAGTGATTGTTCCCGATTTCGTAAAAATTATGGGGCTTCAGCGACTGTTCGATTTCAGTAATATTTTTGACTTTAGTGATTGTTCAATTTTAGTAATAAAATTTTGACTTTAGTGATTGTTCAATTTCAGTAAAAATTATGAATTTAGCACTGTTTCAGAATTTTTAAATAATATTATGACTTTTTATGATTGTTCAGATTTCAGTAATATTAAAGACTTCAGGGGGATTGTTTTAGGGTTTCAGTAATATTATGGGTTCAGTGATTTTTTCAGATTTCAGTAATTTTTATGACTTCAATTTATTGTTCAGATTTTCAGTAATAAATTTTGAAAAACGTGATTTGTTCAGATTTCAGTAATATTTAAAGACTTCCCGTGATTTTTCAGATTTCATAATATTTTGACTTCATGGGTTGTTCAGATTTTAGTAAAAATTATGACTTATGATTGTTCAGATTTCAGTAATTTAAAGATTCAGTGATTTGTTCAGATTTTCATAATTTATTTACTTCAGTGATTGTTCAAATTTTTGTTTTCTCGTCTTGAAAAAATTGTGCACACATTTATTGTCAGAAATCTCATTCATGATTTATTTCCAACTTCACATCTGTGAATTACAGATTGGTTGCTTGGAGGAAACTGTTTTCCAGGTTTACTTTCCCCATGATGTGTAAAAATTTGAGTAAAATACATAGGAGAGGAAAAACCAAGAGAACCCTTTGAAAAAGGGGAAAGAGCTTTAGAATGCCCACATGGATTAGGGGGGTTTCCAACCCGGGGGCCCGGGGGGGGAGGGTTTGTTCCCTTTTTCTAGGGTATCCATCACAGCCATAAAGAAAAAGAGAATAGATTGACCTTCATTATCCCTGGCTGGTGGATCCTTTATAAAAGTATGTGGCAGACAAGCTTGGGGAACAAAGGGCATTTCCCTAGGCCATAATTCAGCATCTAGGGAAACAAATAAACATAGTATTTTGTTCCATACATCGCCGAGAACAAAAAATTGAAGGGGTTTCAACCCCGAAGCCCAAGAGAAAGTGAGGAGGTGGAGAGGGAACATTCCCAATTGGGCCCCATTTTAAAAACCAAAACCCAACTTTTCCTTATCAATTTAATCATGTGCCAAAGCCGGAAAGCGGGGGCGGTCAGGGCTCCCATTTCCCCTCGACACCAGAGTCGTTTATCAGCTCAGTGGTTTCCGGGGCTCGTCCATGAAAGTGGGCCAAACCTCCAGGTATTTTTTCCCCTCGGTCTTCCTCTTGGCTTTCCCTTCGAAACTTGGGCCCGCGTCACAAGTTCTCCAGTCCATTTCTTCTCATAACATGTCCCAAAAAAATTTTTACTGGGGCTACGTCTAATTTCTCTAAAACAATCTTAAAATTTTCATTTGTCTCTTGTAGTTTGGGCATTTGTTTTTCTATCTGCCATGGGGGATTCTTTGAATTTTTTCCCAAACCACATTTCTGGGAGCCATCAGATGTTTTTTTTAGCTTGACTGCACATTGTCCCGTTTCAAAATCCATAAAAAAACAGGCTCCCCGGGATCCCCCCCAACAATCTTTTTTCCCCGTTTCAATGACATCTTTTTAAATTGGGTTGAAAAGTTTTTCATCTTGCAAAGGGTACCTTTCGCAATGGGGATTCTGTTCAATCTCTTCAAGGCTCTCCCCAGAAAGTTATGGGCTGTTCCGAGATTAAATTTAACCGATTCCCTGTTGAAGAATATTCCCATTTACTTTTTAAAAACAGGGGGGTACTTTGTTTTCCTTGGGACGACCAAAAACCTGTGTCTTCCCCCAATTTAATTCCAAACCCCCCTGCTCACTGTGTAAAAACCCAGCGCTTTCTAATTGTTTCAAAATCCTGTTCATTGGCTGCAATCAATCTTATCATCGGGAATCTAATGTTTTTTAGGGTTTTGTCCTCCAACGGGTTCCATTTAGGGCTTCTACTTTTTGAAAAAAAATTTTCCTGTAAAAAGGGAAAAAGACTGGGGACATTACACATTCCCCGCCTAAAAAACCCCCTTTAATTTTGGTTGGTATTGTCCTACTTCATTATCAATTCTTATGGCAGCTTGTTGTTTCCATATATGTTTTATTATAAGTCTAATGTCTTTCCCATCAATTTGTAGATCTGCAACGCATATCCACAATGTTGACATGTCTAACTCTATCAAAAGCCTTTGTGTAGTCAATAAAGCAAAGATGTATATCCTTGTTTACTTCTAAAGCACGTTCAATAACTGTTCGCAGCATATACACAGCATTTACTGTTCCCTTTCCTTCTACAAAACCACATTGTTCTTCCCCTATTTCAGGTTGTATTTTCTTCCTCACTCTTTGCATGATAATTCGTAACAAATCTTGTGATGTGACTCATTATACTAATTGTTCTATGTTGATCACATTCTAAGGTTCCTGATTTCTTTGGGATTGCAATAAATACAGAATTACATAATTCAGAAGGTATATCTCCAGTATCATATAATGTGTTCAGCAGTCTAGTGACTTGTTCTAGACCAAATTCTTCTAAAGCTTTAATCATTTCTGTTGTGATGTTATCTGCACCGGGGGCCTTGCCAGCTTTCATATGCTTAAGAACATTTTGAACCTCCATCTTTAAAAATTGCTGGTCCTTCATTATTAGATCTAATAGCATACTGTTCCTCTCTGTTATCATTATACAGGTCTTTCACATAATCTGTCCAGACATGTAGAATCTGATCTTTTTCTATTATGATTTTGCCATCTTTAGTTTTTAGACAGCCTGTTGATGTACTTGTTCTTTATTAGTAAGCTCCTGAATTCTTTTGTGTACTAATTTGGTATTTTGACTGTTGTGTTGTTTTTCAATTTCTAAGCACTTTTCCTCAAGCCATGATTCTTTTGCCTTCCTACATAATATTCTGACTTGTCTGTGAATTTCTTCATATTTGGCAGGGATTATTTTTGTGAGTCTTCTTGTTTCCATTAAGTGTAAAATTTCCTCAGTCATCCATTTCTTACGACCCACCTTCTTTAATTTTGGAATAGTTGTTTCTGCAGCCACATTGATTGAATTCTTTAACATTTCCCATTGATCATCCACATCCTGGAATAGGATCTCTAGATCAGACAATATTTCAAATCTGTTCTGTACTTCTATGTTGAATTTGTTTTGTATTTCCTTGTCATTACTCAATGTACACAAATCATATTTAGTGTTCCCTGTTGTATACTTGACTTTCTTCAACTTTATCCTCAATGTTCCTGTGAGTAATCTGTGGTCACTATAACAATCAGCACTGGGAACTGTTTTTGCTACTGTTAGGGCGTTTCTAAATCTTCTGCTAATGAGAATGTAGTCAATCTGGTTTCTAATCCTGCTATCAGGACTCCTCCATGTCCATAATCTTCTAGGGTGTTGTTTGAAATAGGTGTTTCCTACAATCATTTCCTGTTCTTTGCCCACTCTACTAGTCTGTATCCTCTTTCATTTCTCTCTCCTAAACCATAGTTTCCTACTGTGTATCTATCCCCTTGATTTCCTACTTTTGCATTGAAGTCCCCTATTATGATGTTTATTTCTGAATTTTTACATTTCTTTAAGGCAGACTCTATGTCATTATAAAATTCCTGTACACTATCTTCACTAGACTCTCCTGTTGGGGCATATACTTGAATAACATTTATGTTAAAAGGTCTGCCACTCAATTTAAGGCCAGAGCTAAATGGTTCAACCGAAGGTCTGAACTGAGGTGTTCAACCGGTCTGAACTGAGGTAATGGAAGGTCTGAACTGAGGTGTTCAATGGAAGGTCTGAACTGCGGTGTTCAACGGAAGACTTGTTGTGTAAATAGCTCACCGGTGATATTATGAACTTGATGTGTAAATAGCTCACCGGTGATATTATGAACTTGATGTGTAAATAGCTCACCGGTGATATTATGAACTTGTGTAAATATCATATCGGTGATATCATGAACTTGATGTGTAAATAGTATACCGGTGATATCATGAACTTGATGTGTAAATAGCATACCGGTGATATCATGACTGTCCTCACTGGCACCTTCCTCATGTTCCCCGTCCCCTTCTAGAAGTGCATCCTCTGGTTCCTGCTCCTCATTCTCTCCCTCCAACCTACACACAGAAATGTAGCAACACAACAATTATCATATACCTACACACAGAAATGTAGCCACGCAACAATTTTCATATACCTACACACAGAAATGTAGCAACACCACCATTTTCATATACCTACACACAGAAATGTAGCCACGCAACAATTTTCATATACCTACACAAAGAAATGTAGCAACACAATAATTATCATATACCTACACACAGAAATGTGGCAACACAACAATTGTCATATATCTACACAAAGAAATGTAGCAACACAACAATTGTCATATATCTACACAAAGAAATGTAGCAACACAACAACTGTCATATACCTACACAAAGAAATGTAGCAACACAACAAGTGTCATATACCTACACACAGAAATGTGGCAACACAACAACTGTCATATACCTACACACAGAAATGTAGCAACACAACAATTGTCATATACCTACACAAAGAAATGTAGCAACACAACAATTGTCATATACCTACACACAGAAATGTGGCAACACAACAATTGTCATATACCTACACAAAGAAATGTAGCAACACAACAATTGTCATATACCTACACACAGAAATGTGGCAACACAACAATTGTCATATACCTACACAAAGAAATGTAGCAACACAACAATTGTCATATACCTACACACAGAAATGTGGCAACACAACAATTGTCATATACCTACACAAAGAAATGTAGCAACACAACAATTGTCATATACCTACACACAGAAATGTGGCAACACAACAATTGTCATATACCTACACAAAGAAATGTGGCAACACAACAATTGTCATATACCTACACACAGAAATGTAACAACACAACAATTGTCATATACCTACACACAGAAATGTGGCAACACAACAATTGTCATATACCTACACAAAGAAATGTAGCAACACAACAATTGTCATATACCTACACAAAGAAATGTGGCAACACAACAATTGTCACATACCTACACACAGAAATGTGGCAACACAACAATTGTCATATACCTACACAAAGAAATGTAGCAACACAACAATTGTCATATACCTACACAAAGAAATGTAGCAACACAACAATTGTCATATATCTACACAAAGAAATGTAGCAACACAACAATTGTCATATACCTACACACAGAAATGTAGCAACACAACAAGTGTCATATACCTACACACAGAAATGTGGCAACACAACAACTGTCATATACCTACACACAGAAATGTAGCAACACAACAACTGTCATATATCTACACACAGAAATGTAGCAACACAACAACTGTCATATACCTACACACAGAAATGTGGCAACACAACAATTGTCATATACCTACACACAGAAATGTAGCAACACAACAATTGTCATATACCTACACACAGAAATGTAGCAACACAACAATTGTCATATACCTACACACAGAAATGTAGCAACACAACAATTGTCATATACCTACACACAGAAATGTGGCAACACAACAATTGTCATATACCTACACAAAGAAATGTAGCAACACAACAATTGTCATATACCTACACACAGAAATGTGGCAACACAACAATTGTCATATACCTACACACAGAAATGTAGCAACACAACCATTTTCATATATCTACATACAGAAATGTAGCAACACAACAATTGTCATATACCTACACACAGAAATGTGGCAACACAACAATTGTCATATACCTACACACAGAAATATAGCAACACAACCATTTTCATATATCTACACACAGAAATTATTGCAACACAACAATTGTCATATACCTACACAAAGAAATGTAGCAACATAACAATTGTCATATACCTACACACAGAAATGTAGCAACACAACCATTTTCATATATCTACACACAGAAATGTAGCAACACAACAATTGTCATATACCTACACACAGAAATGTAGCAACACAACAAGTGTCATATACCTACACACAGAAATGTAGCAACACAACAAGTGTTATATACATACACACAGAAATGTAGCAACACAACAACTGTCATATACCTGCACACAGAAATGTAGCCAGGAGCACATGTAACAGCTAGGAGCACATGTTTAGTTTAGCCGATGGATCAACATCACGGCACATGGGTGTAACTCATAAGTGCTCTGTTCTCCTCCTAACTCAAACCTGAGTCAGGAGAAACTCAGCTCAGTGCATGAACTCTGTTGCACCGGCAAAGATCCTTAAATACTTTGGGTAGATTTTAAACTCGAAATTTTACCAGGGCAGCGCTGTTAGGCTACTCTTTTTCGATTTTCAACTGCCAAGGGAAGTTTTACATGCGCAACAGTACACACTGGCATCCGATCTCACTACCCAGAGACTAGGGGAAATTTTATTACTAGAGGTCCACGTGAAAAAATCCCTGTCCTCACCGGGGCTTGAACCCGGGACCTCCAGCACTCGAGGCAGATACCATACCTTGAGACCACGCAGCTCCCATACATTCTGTGGTACATGTTGAATGAACATACATTCTGTGGTATATGTTGAATGAACATAATTCTGTGGCATATGTTGAATGAACATACATTCTGTGGTATATGTTGAATGAACATACATTCTGTGGTATATGTTGAATGAACATACATTCTGTGGTATATGTTGAATGAACATACATTCTGTGGGACATGTTGAAATAATGTACAACAATGGTAATGTTCACAAAACCAAACATGAAAGCAAATGTCTACCTCAATGAGTCCTGGGTGTGCTCAGAATCCTCCTGCCCCAGCCTGCTGCCTTCCAGCGATGTGTGCTCACTCACACCAGCTGCTGCGTCTTGACTTCCACTTTCTGCAAACAAACAAACAGACATGTGCCAACAACTTTACCCTCACGTATACACTAACACATCCACACCTAAGCACCCACACCATACAGACATACTTACACATCCACATGTTATATGTATATCCATACATTCATACCACACACAAATCCACCCCACACTAGACAGACACCTGCACATCCACCCCTACACTCGATACACAGACACTTGTACACCCACCCCACACTGGACAGATATCTGCACATTCACCCCACACTTGACATAGACACCTGCATATCTACCCCCACACTTGACATAGACACTTGCACACCCACCCCACTAGACACCTGCACACCCACCCCACTAGACACCTGTACACCCACCCCACTAGACACCTGCACACCCACCCCACTAGACACCTGTACACCCACCCCACTAGACACCTGTACACCCACCCCACTAGATACCTGCTCACCCACCCAACTAGACTACACACCCACCCCACTAGACACCTGCACACCCACCCCACTAGACTACACACCCACCCCACTAGACACCTGTACACCCACCCCACTAGACACCTGTACACCCACCCCATTAGACACCTGTACACCCACCCCATTAGACACCTGCACACCCACCCCACTAGACACCTGTACACCCACCCCACTAGACACCTGTAACACCCACCCCATTAGACACCTGTACACCCACCCCATTAGACACCTGTACACCCACCCCACTAGACTACACACCCACCCCACTAGACACCTGTACACCCACCCCATTAGACACCTGTACACCCACCCCATTAGACACCTGTACACCCACCCCATTAGACACCTGTACACCCACCCCATTAGACACCTGTACACCCACCCCATTAGACACCTGTACACCCACCCCATTAGACACCTGTACACCCACCCCATTAGACACCTGTACACCCACCCGACTAGACTACACACCCAACCCACTAGACACCTGCACAACCACACCATTAGACACCTATAAACCCACCCCACTAGACTACACACCCACCCCACTAGACACCTGTTGCCAAGTCGTGACTGAAGTTCATGACGCGAAAAACAGAAGGAGCAGAACTCTCGGTCAGAAACGTAGATATAACTAAGAAACTAGCGGATCACGTCAGTTTCGGTTATCAATAGTTACGGGGGTCGGATCATGGATTCCAACAGGGAAACGGGACATTGAAATGGTCCAGCCCTTGAAAAGAATATTGAAGAGCAGGGTGACATCATTATGGCCAATATAGATGGCAAAAGACAGTGTCCACAGTGAGAAGGATATAGGAGCCTGAAAAGAAAAGAACAAAGGCAACAGATCCAACCGAGACAAGATATATCACAGCAAGGTTAACTAAAAAGGGCTAGTGTTTGACGATTGATTACTCATCATGTTTACGTTTGAAAATTACAAAGAAGAATAAGATATTTGCCGATCTTCAGTCCTTTTGTTTGCTGTTAAGTTTTCCTGCTTCAAGTTTGTTGAAAGAGTGTCACACCCTGGACACCTTATCGGTTAAATGGTTTTGATTGAAGTTCGTTAAGACACTCTTCAGCAACATGGGGGCCAATCTTATTGAAGTACAGGAAATCGAATGTTGCCAGCTCCTTTATCTTGGATACGTTACTGCGGCAGATATGCAAGAAGCAAGTCAACTCCACCATTATTAGTTGGGATTTGTCTCCAGCTAGTAGACCAGGAACATACAACAGTTCATTTGTTACTGGCGGAGAAGCTGTCAGCTATAAGGACCTATTACCAGCTACTGGACAACAAACTAATGACGTGGTTTTAGTGCTTTACTCTAGTTACACTGGAGCACCATTTTCGTGAAGGAACTTTAATCGGAAATACACAGGAACTTGTCAGATACCGCGGATTGTCTACACCAGACGCAGATTCATAGATCTACACAACAACGCTGTTCGTCTGATCAACCTACGACACTACAGGAGTTTGGATACATCGGCACAAACACCAAGACCTGCGCTACAACATATGTAGTATTTTATCACATACAGAATCAGGCCAGTATGAATTGTTTGAGGTGATTGAATATTCTGTTGGGTGTTATCAAAATTGAAATTGATATTCATTGTTGATATGGCCGAATTAATGGTATCGTAGTTCGTAAGCTGGGGTTGAAGTCCAGTATAGTTTATTTGTTTGTTCCTATCAGTGTTTGTAACTGAAATCTCTTGCTTTGCTTTTGAATTATAGCATTTTGATTCTCTTGACGTTGGATTTACGCTATTGGACACTTTGAATTGCTGTTTCCAGTCGAGTTTGTATCACATACAAATATACGGTTCATTATATTAGCGATATAATTGACAAGATTGTGTTAAAAATGTCTACATTTCAAGAATTTATGAACATAGGTGAAAGATCCGGATTAACAGGCCAAGACCTCAGGAATTGGGCGAAGCTTGAATTTAAGGAATTCCAGAATCTACAACGCGAGGAGAGGGCTGCAGCCAAAGCAGTAGAAAAGGAAGAGAGACAACTTCGAATGGAGTTGGAGAAAGAAAGACTATTGGCGAGAGATAAGGAAATGGAGTTGGAGAAAGAAAGACTATTGATGAGAAATAAGGAGATGGAATTGGAAAGAGAGAACAAAGAAAAAGAGCTTGCGTTTCAGAAGATGAAGCTAGAAGCAGAGGTATTAATGAAGGACAAAGAGATTGAAGGAAATCTGAAAGTTAAGACGCTGGAGATGGAAAAAGAAGCAGAGATTGCACAGACCAAATTGCAATCGAAAACAGAAGATCCTATAAAAAAATATCAAGGAGCAATTAGAAATTTCACACAAGGCGATTCAATAGGAGCATGGGTGGCCAACTTTGAATTGTTGGTCCGATTCTATAAAATTCCAGAAGAAATGTGGCCCATCTTATTTCACCGTCACCTCGGGTTGGAGCCTTTAAAGGTCGTCAAGTTGATTCCGGAAAGTTTACGGACCAATTACACATATGTTCGAGATCGTGTATTGAGTCATTTTTCGCTGGACGAAGCGGGATTAGAACAAAGTTCAAAACCATCACACCTAAGTCAAACCAAACGTTTCTGGACTACGTAGCTGAAACCGCATCTTTATATGACAGATGGTTAAAAGCTGCAGAAGTGAATGGAAACTTTGACAAATTACGTGACCTAATGCTCAGGGATAAATTGTTATCATCGGTCCCTGAGGTGATGGCTACATTCCTAATTGAGAACAAGTGTAAATCAATACCTGAGATGGAAGCTAGGGGTGAGTCATACTATAACGCACACCGTGAGGTATTTGCGGACAGCACACAACCAGAACTCGTGATAGGTGCAAGTGCAAAAGTAAGAAGAGCCAAAGAGAGTATGGTAAAAATAACAGGTCTGCACAACACAGAAACAGAAGACCGTATCAGAACACACATAGAGAATCAGACAGGCCTAGAAAGGGTCATTTCACACAATGTCCACATTGCAGGCTAAATCACATCTCATCGGAAATGTGTGACCGTCACCCGGAATATGCAGCATATTTGAAAGAACTCATTAATAAGAGGAGGAATAAATACGAGTCATACAGAAGGAATGTCAAATGTTTCTCGTGTTTAGCCTGGGGGACATACCTCAAGGTCATGTACGATGAAGAGAACGTGGAAAGAAGCAAATGCTGCATATATATTACTAGTAGTGACTCAGAAGATACGGAAGAGGCACATGCGGCCATCATAGAACCATATACTAATGACAACCCGGAGAAAACAGATAAAGATTGTTCTGACGAGGAATGCCAAGTTACGATACAAGAGGCCAATGCGGCAAATATTCAAAATGGCACACTAAAGGTCCACCAAGCATGGGTTAATGGTACACCAACCACATGCGTGAGGGATAGCGCCGCCTCTATTGTTGGCGTTGACCAAAGGCTGGTGAAAGATCAAGATTACACAGGCAAAAGTGTTACCTGCAGAACCTTTGGTGGCACTTTGGAAAGATATAGAATTGCATCGCTCAATATACAATCGCCCTACTTCAAAGGGATAGAGAATGCAGCGGTGCTACCAAACCCCTGTGCCGGGGTTCTCATTGGGAACATTCCCAAGGTAAAAGATTGCACTCATGAAGAGACCATGAAATGGGAGGCCGACCACACCCCAACGAATACGCTCACCAGAGCTCAAGTGCGTCAACAGAAAGAAGAAGAAGACAATGCACGCTCCACAACACCACAAACGAGGCACAATACACAAGACAGGTTAGTAATAACAACGGACCTAGCCACAGAACAAAAACAAGATCCAACGCTACAAAAATGTTGTAAAAATGTACACACACCTGCCAAAATTGCCAGAGTACTCGCCAGAACCCAAGGTCACGAGATACAAGAAGACGAATATACGCAATGGACACAGGTTACTTCAACTAGTAATAAACACTGCTCTTTAACAAAAAAGGAGACAACACGACAATACAAAAAAAGTCATAAGGTAAATAAAGTCAATACAGCTAGTTCTCAGTTACATGAAGTTGTTCCCGTGATCGTAAGTGGAATACAAAAGCAAACAATCAAACTATCTCATCCGTTGACAAATAACAGCGTTCAGAAACCACACAAAGAGACAACAAAAATGACTGACACAGTGAACAAACGACATACACAACTGTGGAACGTCATACTCATACCATGTGTATGTTCCGGATAATGATCTTAAGTAAAGACACCCTCACTCACACCACTGATTGCGCGATTACTGACAGGTACACATGCGTCAAGAAACATGTTACAAACATGTACACAAAAGCCAAGAAAGAGGTCATAAAAATATGCGTACAAACAAGTAATTGTTATACAAACTGGCTGAATAAGTGCAAAGAAAAATACAGAAAACAAAAAGCTTGTGTCTTTGTTTGCTTCAATTATCTTTATTTCAGATATACCAAACTCATTTCATTACTGCAAATATGGTATATAGTATACACACGAGGAAAAACGATACCATTACGCATATCAGCAAAGCTAACATATAAAGAGAAAAATATACGTTCAGAAAAGACACTATACAAATATCAAAAAGAGTATTGGTTGATACAGCTTCTTTATTCTTTTATTCGTCATACTAGTCCAGTAATAAGAGGCGTCATGGTTAACAAAAACCTCAATTTGCCTCTCAAAATCCTTACAATTTATTTATACCAACACCGGGAAACAGAGCAAAACATGTGTGGCGACATGTAAAGAATATTATCTTATGTTGCATTAAATTGTGTGCAAATTGGGTGAATGAAATATGCAGACATATGACACACGACACATCAAACACATTACGAACATTAGATTACTTTCGGATTTTCCCGTGACAGTAATAAATACATTCAATACATTCTTGAATCCATGTTCATTATGTATTATATCGGAAATTCCCATACTAGTAGTATAATTGGGAAATATCAATTGGTCCACAGATCATATGATATCAGCAATTCACATACTATTTCTACCTGATTACTATTCTTAAAACGTTAACTTTAATGGAAAATGATAACATATCCTTTAGTTATTAATTGAGCAGAGTTGCATTATTAAGAAAATTTCTAACTACGGTACAACTGCGGTATTTGTCAAATTATTAATGGCAAACTACGTATGTCCTAGAGTTCTCTTTATACAGCACTCTAATACGGCTACCGAACTTGAAGCCTTAGCTATAATAGGAAACATTGGAAAATTCTCTGAATATATAGTTGCTAATAAATTCTTATCAATCCAGTTATTTTGGATAGTTATGGTTTACTCTCTTTGACAAATCATGGCGGATTATTTGTTACAAGATTAAAATATTTGTGTTTTGGTTTATAATCTTCATAGGGATATATAAAATACAGCAAGCCAAATATCTATTTCTCTTTTAGACGCCCACGAGAAAAACATTCACACAAACAGTTCATATTTATGATATATTAATTATGTTACATATATACATATTTCCTGATGTAATTGACAGATTAAATGAAGCAAATCGGCATTCTCAGAAGACATAGGTGAACTGGACTGACTATTCACATTTCGCGGAATCGTAATTGTGTCACTATGAATACTGGGACTAATGAAATTGTGATTTCCGTGCTCCGAACATTTCGAAACCATTTATCTATTTCAGAGGAACATAACAGACTGAATCTAGAAAGGAAATACAGTTATTAATTAAATGTATTTAATTTATGCGCATACTCCATATCAATCATCAGTTCACACATGACATGCATTGCATAATAGTGGAAAACGCAAATTTACGTCATAAATCAATCATTCATTCAGTTAGGTATATGACACGATCATGCAATCATTAATTGTTTATTCATTCAGTCATCCATTTGGTTAGTTATTTCATGACGCGATCAGTCATTCATTTATTTATACACATCGCGACATGATCATTCATTCAGTTGTGTACATAATTAATGATACCACTCATACGAAACAGAAATGTTGTTACATCATGACGCAATTATCATTCACCTGGTTATTGTAAATCATGATTCATTCATCGCGAAAACGATGAGAGAGTCATGATACTCATCTAATCACATAATTTTTAACAGTCCATACAGTATCATACATAAATCACGGAGAGAAAGGAAATATAAAGTGATTAACTTTTACACCTCAGATATACAATTACGAATAACAGTACAGACATATACAAAGGATGAATCGCATGTCAGAACGAAAGATATAAAATTATGTATTATATGGTTTCTATTTCAAGTTAGATTAATTAGATAAATGGTTAAGTTGTTGACGTATTTGCTTGTTACAGTGATAATGACATAAGCTGCTTACAGGATATGATTCGCCAGTCTGTGTGGCTCACATATATAAGGCGTCAGCGACAAAAGCAAAAGACCTCTCGGAACAAATGGGACAAGAAATCAAGCGTCACATTATAGCCGAATGGGACAGGACAGAGAAGAATGAAGAATAGTTATATGTCAAAAACTAATCTAGAAGGATATGATCCAATCAATCACATACATCCCCTTAGTCGGGTTTTGTAAATTTGGGGTGGCGATACATGCCCATTGGGCCATTTGAGGGATTAACTTATAGTTTATTTAGCCTAGCTTTTTCATGAGCTGGTTCTACACGACATTTACCGTAGTGCGTAGAATAGGACGTCGTGCCCTGTTAAATTTAAGTCTAGGGCTGTAGGTGGTTGATAGGAGACCATTCCTTCACAGTAGTAATAGATGATATAAGTATGACACATGAACTCTGTGCTACGTCTTGTCAATCTAATAGATAAGCTAAAATGGTAAGTACCATTTCAAAAAGGAGGGGCATGCTGCCAAGTCGTGACTGAAGTTCATGACGCGAAAAAACAGAAGGAGCAGAACTCTCGGTCAGAAACGTAGATATAACTAAGAAACTAGCGGATCACATCAGTTTCGGTTATCAATAGTTACGGGGGTCAGATCATGGATTCCAACAGGGAAACGGGACATTGAAATGGTCCAGCCCTTGAAAAGAATATTGAAGAGCAGGGCGACATCATTATGGCCAATATAGATGGCAAAAGACAGTGTCCACAGTGAGAAGGATATAGGAGCCTGAAAAGAATAGAACAAAGGCAACAGATCCAACCGAGACAAGATATATCACGGCAAGGTTAACTAAAAAGGGGCTAGTGTTTGACGATTGATTACTCATCATGTTTACGTTTGAAATTACAAAGAAGAATAAGATATTTGCCGATCTTCAGTCCTTTTGTTTGCTGTTAAGTTTTCCTGCTTCAAGTTTGTGAAAGAGTGTCACACCCTGGACACCTTATCGGTTAAATGGTTTTGATTGAAGTTCGTTAAGACATTTTTCAGCACCTGTACAAACCCCCCCAAATAGACTACACACCCCCCCTCTTAGACAAACCCGCACACCCACCCCACTAGTTCACACCCACCCCACAGACACCTGTACACCCACCCCACTAACCCCCTGTCCCCCCCACCCCATTTGACACCCTGCAACCCACCACCCCTAGACACCTGTACACCCACCCCACTAACAAAACCCGCACACCCACCCCCCTAGACTACACACCCACCCCCCCTAGACTACACCAAAACCCCCCCACTAAACCTTACCCCACCTCAATAACTACACCCCACCCCACTAGACAAACCCGTAAACCCCCCCCACTAGACTAAAAACACCCACCACACTAGACACCTGTACACCTACCCCACTAGACTACACACCCATCACACTAGACAAACCCGTACCCCTACCCCCTAGACTACACACCCACCCCACTAGACACCTTACACATTTCCCCACTAGACTACACACCCACCACACTAGGAAAACCCGTACACCCACCCCCCTAGACTACACACCCACCCCACTAGACACCTGTACACCCACCCCACTAGACTACACACCCCCCCCACTAGCTACACACCCACCCCACTAGACTACACACCCACCCCACTAGACACCTGTACACCCACCCCACTAGACACCTGTACACCCACCCCACTAGACACCTGCACACCCACGCCACTAGACTACACACCCACCCCACTAGATACCTGTACACCCACCTCACTAGACTACACACCCACCACACTAGACACCTGTACACCAACCTCACTAGACTACACACCCACCCCACTAGACACCTGTACACCCACCTCACTAGACTACACACCCACCCCACTAGACACCTGTACATCCACCCCACTAGACTACACACCCACCCCACTAGACACCTGCACACCCACCTCACTAGACTACACACCCACCCCACTAGACTACACACCCACCCCACTATACACCAGTACACACACCCCACTAGACTACACACCGACCCCACTAGACACCAGTACACCAACCCCACTAGACACC
>JACEFZ010012466.1:185000-200082 GCA_014155875.1 Cepaea nemoralis
CCGTACACCCACCTAACTAGACACCTGCACACCCACCCCACTAGACACCTGTACACCTACCTCACTAGACACCTGCACACCTACCCCACTAGACTACACACCCAACCCACTAGACACCTGTACACCCACTGCACTAGACTACACACCCACCCCACTAGACACCTGCAGACCCACCACACTAGACACCAGCACACCTACCCCACTAGACTACACACCCACCCCACTAGACACTGTACACTCACTGCACCAGACTACACACCCACCCCACTAGACACCTGTACACCCACCCCACTAGACACCTGCACACCCACCCCACTAGACACCTGTACACCTACCTCACTAGACACCTGCACACCTACCCCACTAGACTACACACCCAACCCTACTAGACACCTGTACACCCACTGCACTAGACTACACACCCACCCCACTAGACACCAGTACACCCACCCCACTAGACACCTGCAGACTCACCACACTAGACACCTGCAGACCTACCCCACTAGACTACACACCCACCCCACTAGACACCTGTACACCCACCCCACTAGACACCTGTACACCCACCCCACTAGACACCTGTACACTCACCGCACTAGACTACACACCCACCCCACTAGACACCTGCACACCCAACCCACTAGACACATGTACACCCACCCAACTAGACACCTGCACACCCACCTCACTAGACTACACACCCACCCCACTAGATACCTGTACACTCACCCCACTAGACTACACACCCACCACACTAGACACCTGTACACCCACCCCACTAGACTACACACCCACCCCACTAGACACCTGTACACCCACCCACTAGACTACACACCCACCCCACTAGACACCTGTACACCCACCCCACTAGACTACACACCCACCCCACTAGACACCTGTACACCCACCCCACTAGACTACACACCCACCCCACTAGACACCACACCCACCCCACTAGACTACACACCCACCACACTAGACACCTGTACACCCACCCCACTAGACTACACACCCACCCCACTAGACACCTGTACACCCACCTCACTAGACTACACACCCACCCCACTAGACACCTGTACACCCACCCACTAGACTACACACCCACCACACTAGACACCTGTACACCCACCCTCACTAGACTACACACCCACCCCACTAGACACACCTGTACAACCACACCCACTAGACACCTGCACACCCACCCCACTAGCACCCGCACACCCACCCACTAGACTACACACCCACCCCACTAGACACCTGTACACCCACCTCACTAGACTACACACCCACCCCACTAGACACCTGACACCCACCTCACATAGACACCAACACCACACCCACTAGACACGTACACCCACCCCACTAGACACCAGTACACCCACCCCACTAGACACCTGTACACCCACCCACTAGACACCTGTACACCAACCCACTAGACTACACCACCACCCCCGACACCTGTACACACCCACCCCACTAGACACCAGACACCCACCCCACTAGACTACTGTACACCACCTCACTAGACTACACACCCACCCCACTAGACACCGTACACCCACCTCACTAGACTACACACCCACCCCACTAGACACACACCCACCCCACTAGAACTACACCCCACCCACTAGACTACACACCCACCCCACTAGACACACACCACCCACTAGACTACACACCACCGCACTAGACTACACACCCACCCCACTAGACACCTGTACACCCACCTCACTAGACTACACACCCACCCCACTAGACACCGTACACCACCCCTAGACTACACACCACCTCACTAACACCATACACCACCCCACTAGACACCTACACACCCACCCACTAGACACCTGTACACCACCTCACTAGACTACACACCCACCCCACTAGACACCTGTACACCCACCTCACTAGACTACACACCCACCCACTAGACACCTGTACACCCACCTCACTAGACTACACACCCACCCCACTAGACACCTGTACACCCACCTCACTAGACTACACACCCACCCCACACCTACACCCACCCCACTAGACACCTACACCCACCCCACTAGACACCTACACCACCCCACTAGACACCTTACACCCACCACTAGACTAACACACCCCCCCACTAGACTACACACCCACCCCACTAGACACCAAAACCCACCTCACTAGACTACACACCCACCCACTAGACACCTGTACCACACTCACTAGACTACCACCCACCCACTAGAACCAGTACACCCACCTCACTAGACTACACACCCACCCCACTAGACACCTGTACACCCACCTCACTAGACTACACACCCACCCCACTTAGACATACCTGCTACACTCACACGCACTAAGAATACACACCAACCCACTGTACACTCCACCTACTAGACCACCTGCACAACCCAACCCCACTAGACTACACCCCCACTAGACTACACACCCACGCCAACTAGACACCTGACCACCCACCTCACTAGACTACACACCCACCCCACTAGAGCACCTGTACACCAGCCCCACTAGACTACACACCCACCACACTAGACACCTGTACACCCACCCACTAGACTACACACCCACCCACTAGACACCTGTACACCTACCCCACTAACTAACAACACCCACCCCACTAGACACCTGTACACTCACCCCCACTATACTACACACCCACCCCACTATGACACCTGTACACTCACCCCACTAGACTACACACCCACCCCACTAGACACCTGTACACTCACCCCACTAGAACTACACACCCACCTCACTAGAACACCTTACCTCACCCCACTAGACTACACACCCACCCACTAGACACCCTGTACACGCCCCCACTAGACTACACACCCACCCCACTAGACACCTGTAACCACCCCACTAGACTACACACCCACCCCCCACTAGACACCTGTACACCCACCCACTAGACACCTGTACACCCACCCACTAGACTACACACCCACCCCACTAGACACCTGCACACCCACCCCACTAGACACCTGACACCCACCCACTAGACACCCACCCACCCACTAGACTACACACCCACCCCACTAGACACCTGACACCCACCCACTAGACTACACCCACCCCACTAGACACCTGTACACCCACCCCACTAGACTACACACCCACCCACTAGACACCTACACCCACCTCACTAGACTACACACCCACCCCACTAACACCTGTACACCCACCCACTAGACACCTGTACACCACCCACTAGACTACACACCCACCCCACTAGAACCCTTACACCCACCCCACTAGACACCTGTACACCCACCTCACTAACCTGTACCTCACCCCTAGCTAACACCCACCCCACTAGACACCTGTACACTCACCTCACTAGACTACACACCCACCCCACTAGACATCCAGTACACCACCTCACTAGACTACCACACCCACACCCACTAGACACCAGTACACCCACCCCACTAGACTACACACCACCCCACTAGACTACACCAGCCCACCCACTAGACACCTGCACATCCATCCCACTAGACTACACACCCACCGCACTAGACTACACACCCACCCCACTAGACACCTGTACACCCACCCCACTAGACTACACACCCACCCCACTAGACACCTGCACACCCATCCCACTAGACTACACACCCACCTCACTAGACTACACACCCACCCCACTAGACACCTGTACACTCACCTCAGCTAGACTACACACCCTCCACTAGACACCTGCACACCCATCCCACTAGAACTACACACCCACTCCACTAGACACCTGTACACCCATCCCACTAGACTACCCCACTAGACACCTGCACACCCATCCCACTAGACTACACACCCATCCCACTAGACTACACACCCACCCCACTAGACTACACACCCACCACACTAGACACCTGTACACCCACTGCACTAGACTACACACCAACCCCACTAGACACCTGTACACCCACCTCACTAGACTACACACCCACCCCACTAGACTACACACCCATCCCACTAGACTACACACCAATCCCACTAGACTACACACCCACCCCACTAGACTACACACCCATCCCACTAGACTACACACCCATCCCACTAGACTACACACCCAACCCACTAGACTACACACCCACCACACTAGACACCTGTACACCCACCTCACTAGACTACACACCCACCCTACTAAACACCTGTACACCCACCCCACTAGACTACACACCCACCCCACTAGACACCTGTACACCCACCTCACTAGACACCTGCACACCCACCCCACTAGACACCTGCACACCCACCCCACTAGACACCTGCACACCCACCACACTAGACACCTGTACACCCATCCCACTAGACACCAGTACACCCACCCCACTAGACACCTGCACACCCACCCCACTAGACTACACACCCACCCCACTAGACACCTGTACACCCACCCCACTAGACACCAGTACACCCACCCCACTAGACACCAGTACACCCACCCCACTAGACACCAGTACACCACCCCACTAGACACCAGTACACCCACCCCACTAGACACCTGCACACCCACCCCACTAGACACCTGCACACCTACCCCACTAGACTACACACCGACCCCACTAGACACCAGTACACCCACCCCACTAGACACCTGCACACCCACCACACTAGACACCTGTACACCCACTGCACTAGACTACACACCCACCCCACTAGAAACCTGTACACCCACCACACTAGACACCTGTACACCCACTGCACTAGACTACACACCCACCACACTAGACACCTGTACACCCACTGCACTAGACTACACACCCACCCCACTAGACACCTGTACACCCACTGCACTAGACTACACACCCACCCCACTAGACACCAGTACACACACCCCACTAGACTACACACCGACCCCACTAGACACCAGTACACCAACCCCACTAGACACCTGCACACCCACCACACTAGACACCTGTACACCCCTCCCAGACTACACACCCACCCCACTAGACACCCCGTAAAACCCCCCTGCACTAGACTACACACCCACCACACTAGACACCTGTACACCCACTGCACTGACTAAAACTCACCACACTAGAACATGTACACCCACTGCACTAGACTAACACCCACCCCACTAGACCCTGTACACCCACTGCACTAGACTACACACCCACCCCCCTAGACACCAGTACACACACCCCTAGACACACACCCCCCCCACTAGACACCAGTACACACCCCCACTAGACTACACACCCACCCCACTAGACACCTGTACACCCACTGCACTAGACTACACACCCACCACACTAGACACCTGTACACCCACTGCACTAGACTACACACCCACCCCACTAGACACCTGTACACCCACTGCACTAGACTACACACCCACCCCACTAGACACCTGCAGACCCACCACACTAGACACCAGCACACCTACCCCACTAGACTACACACCCACCCCACTAGACTACACACCCACCCCACTAGACACCTGTACACTCACTGCACCAGACTACACACCCACCCCACTAGACACCTGTACACCCACCCCACTAGACACCTGCACACCCACCCCACTAGACACCTGTACACCTACCTCACTAGACACCTGCACACCTACCCCACTAGACTACACACCCAACCCACTAGACACCTGTACACCCACTGCACTAGACTACACATAACCCCACTAGACACCAGTACACCCACCCCACTAGACACCTGCACACCCCCCACTAGACACCACCCCTGCCCCACCCACCCACTAGACACCTGACACCCACCACTAACACACACCCACCCCCCTAGACACCAGTACACCCACCCCACTAGACACCTGCAACCCACCCACTAGACACCACACCCACCCCCCTAGACACCTGTACACCCACCCACTAGACCAAAACCCCCCCACTAGACACCGTACACCCACCCACTAGACACAACCCACCCCCCTAACACCGTACACCCACCCCACTAGACTACACCACCCACTAGACACCTGCACACCCACCCCCTAGAACCCACACCACCCACTAGACACAACCCCCCCCCACTAGAACCCGACCCCACCCACTAGACACCTTAACCCCCCCCCACTAGACACCACACCCCCCCCACTAAAACCTGTACACCCCCCACTAGACACACACCCACCCCACTAAACACCACACCCACCCACTAGACACACACCCCCCCACAGACACCACACCCACCCCACTAGAAATAAAACCCATTCCCCTAACACCAAAACCCACCCCCCTAGACAACACCCACCCCACTAGACACAAAACCCACCCCACTAGACAACACCCACCCCACTGAACCCGACACCCCCCCCACAACTAACACCCACCCCCCTGACCCTTACACCCACCCCACTAGACACCTGTACACCCACCCCCTAGACACCACACCCACCCCACTAGACACCTGACACCCACCCCACTAACACCACACCCACCCCACTAGACTAAAACCCCCCCCACTAGACTACACCCCCCCCACTAAACACCTGTACCCCACCCCACTAGACTACACACCCCCCCCACTAGACACCGTACCCCACCCCATAAAAACCCCCCACTAGACACCACACCCCCCCACTAGACACCGTACACCACCCCACTAGCACCGTACACCCCCCCCACTAGACACACACCCACCCCACTAGACACCTGTAACCCACCCCACTAGAAAACCACACCCACCCCACTGACACTCACACCCCCCCACTAGACACCTGTACACCCAAACCCCCCTAGACTACACACCCCCCCACTAGACACCACCCACCCCAGAACACACCCACCCCACTAGAACCTTTCACCCACCCCACTAGAACCCCACACCACCCCACTAACACCTGACACTTACCCACGACTACACACCACCCCACTAGACACCTGTACACCCACCCACTAGACTACACCACCCCACTAGACACCTGACACCCCCCCCACTAGAACCAACCACCCCACTAGAACCTTTTCACCCCCCCCCCCCCCCCCCCCCCCCCCCCCCCCCCCCCCCCCCCCCCCCCCCCCCCCCCCCCCCCCCCCCCCCCCCCCCCCCCCCCCCCCCCCCCCCCCCCCCCCCCCCCCCCCCCCCCCCCCCCCCCCCCCCCCCCCCCCCCCCCCCCCCGCCCCCCTAGACTACAACCCACCCCACTAACACCTGCACACCCCCCCCACTAGAACATGTACACCCACCCCACTAGACACCTGCACACCCACCCCACTAGACTACACACCCACCCCACTAGAACCCGTACCTCACCCACTAGACTACACACCCACCCCACTAGACACCTGACACCACCCCACTAGACTACACACCCACCCCCCTAGACACCTGTACACCCCCACTAGACTACACACCCACCCCACTAACACCTGACACCCACCCCACTAGACACCACACCCACCCCACTGATACACACCCACCCCACTAGACACCTGTACACCCACCCACTAGACTACACACCCACCCCACTAGACACCTGTACACCCACCCCACTAGACTACACACCCACCCCACTAGACACCTGCACACATACCCCACTAGACTACACACCCACCCCACTAGACACCTGTACACCCACCCCACTAGACTACACACCCACCCCACTAGACACCTGTACACCCACCCACTAGACTGCAACACCCCACTAGACACCTACCCACTAGACTACACACCCACCCACTAGACACCTGTACACCCACCTCACTATACTACACACCCACCCCACTAGACACCTGTACACCCACCCACTAGACACTAGACCCACACACTAGACACACACCATCCCACTAGACACCTGTACACCCACCGCACTAGACTACACACCCACCCCACTAGACACCTGTACACCCACCCACTAGACTACACACACCCACCCACTAGACACCTGTACACCCACCTCACTAGACTACACACCCACCTCACTAGACACCTGTACACCCACCTCACTAGACACCTGTACACCCACCCACTAGACTACACACCCACCCCACTAGACACCTGTACACCCACCTCACTAGACACCTGTACACCCACCCCACTAGACACCTGTACACCCACCCCACTAGAACTGTACACCACCCCCACTAGACTACACACCCACCCCACTAGACACCTGACACCACACCCACTAGACTACACACCCACCCCACTAGACACCTGTACACCCACCCACTAGACTACACACCCACCACTAGACACCAGACCACCCACTGACTACACACCCACCCACTAGACACTGTACACCCACCCCACTAGACTACACACACCCACCCCACTAGACACCTGTACACCCACCCCACTAGACTACCGACACCCACCCCACTAGACCCTGACACCACCCCACTAGACACCTGTACACCCCCCCACTAGACACTGTACACCCACCCACTAGACACCAGTACACCCACCCCACTAGACACCTGTACACCCACCCCACTAGCACACCCACCCCACTAGACTACACACCCACCCCACTAGACACCTGTACACCCACCCCACTAGACTACACACCCACCCCACTAGACACCTGTACACCCACCCCACTAGACTACACACCCACCCCACTAGACACCTGTACACCCACCCCACTAGACACCTGTACACCACCCCACTAGACACCTGTACACCCACCCCACTAGACACCTGTACACCCACCCACTAGACACCTGTACACCCACCCCACTAGACACCTGTACACCCACCCACTAGACACCTGCACACCCACCCCACTAGACACCTGTACACCCACCCCACTAGACTACACACCCACCCCACTAGACTACACACCCACCCACAAGACTACACACCCACCCCACTAGACACCTGTACACCCACCCCACTAGACACCTGCACACCCACCCCACTATACACCTGCACACTTACCCCACTAGACTACACACCTACCCCACTAGACACCTGTACACCCACCCCACTAGACTACACACACCCCACTAGACACCTGCACACCCACCGCACTAGACTACACAACCACCCCACTAGACACCTGTACACCCACCCCACTAGACACCTGCAGACCCACTGCACTAGACTACACACCCACCCCACTAGACACCTGTACACCCACAGCACTAAACACCTGCAGACTGACCACACTAGGCTACACACCCACTCCACTAGACACCTGTACACTCACCCCACTAGACACCTGTACACCCACCCCACTAGACTACACACCCACCCTACTAGACACTTGTACACCCACTCCACTAGACTACACAACCACCCCACTAGACACCTGTACACCCACCCCACTAGACACCAGCACACCCACCCCACTAGACACCTGTACACCCACCTCACTAGACTACACACCCACTCCACTAGACATTGTTCACCCACCTCACTATACTACACACCCATGTCACTAGACTACACACCCACGTCACTAGACAACTGCACACCCACCCTACTAGACATCTGTATACCCACCCCACTAGACATTGTTCACCCACCTCACTAGACTACACACCCACCCCACTAGACACCTGTACACCAACCTCACTAGACACCTGCACACTTACCCCACTAGACACCTGTACACCAACCTCACTAGACTACACACCCACCCCACTAGACACCTGTACACCAACCTCACTAGACTACGCACCCACCCCACTAGACACCTGTACACCAACCTCACTAGACTACACACTCACTCCACTAGACTACACACCCACCCCACTAGACACCTGTACACCCACCCCACTAGACTACACACCCACCCCACTAGACACCTGTACACCAACCTCACTAGACTACACACTCACTCCACTAGACACCTGCACACCAACCTCACTAGACTACACACTCACTCCACTAGACATTGTACACCCACCTCACTAGACTACACACCCACCCCACTAGACTACACACCCACCCCACTAGACACCTGTACACCCACCCCACTAGACACCTGTAACACCCACCCACTAGACTACACACCCACCCTACTAGACACTTGTACACCCACTCCACTAGACTACACAACCACCCCACTAGACACCTGCATACCCACCTCACTAGACAACACACCCACTCCACTAGACACTTGTACACCCACCTCACTAGTCTACACACCCACTTCACTAGACATTGTACACCCATCCCACTAGACACCTGCACACCCACCCCACTAGACACCTGTATACCCACCCCACTAGACACCTGTACACCTGTAACGAAAAGGACCAGATCTCAGTCTGCCCTCTGCATTATTTCCCTTGGGTCAGAATAAGACAGTTGTCTCCCGTCAGATTGTAAACATAGCGAGAGAAATCCCCTGCTAAAATAGTCCCTGACGTCATAATTCGAGTGAAGTCTAGAAGAGCCGAGAATGGGATAGGCAATGTGCGGACGTGATGTTTGCTGTCACGTTGAACCCACAATTACATTGGGTAGCCTGGGATTCTGGATTTCTCCGTGACCCATGGGATTCTCTAGGCCCGAGATGTAATTGTAACTGCGCACTCAGCTATCCGCTGTCAGTCGCCATCCGAGTATCGTCAGAGATTTACAGAAGGCTGTGAAAACATGTCTTTTCTCGTTCGCCAGAGCGGGACACCTTGCAGCCAAGTCGTGTGGTGACTATTTGATCTAAGGTATTATCTTAATACAATCTTAGTTAGTCGTTGTCTGTAAATAAAACGCCAGCAGCCGAAATACTTTTAAGCGTTGAACGCGGAAATAACTGTCACCGCGAAGCGCATAAATTTTCCGCCGTCTGTCTGCATTTCTAATTAGCTATATCGATCGGCTAGGAAATATTGAGGTCAGACGACTCGTGCATTAACCGGGGTTTGTGTGCGTCAAAACATCAGGCGTGTGTAGGAGTCACATTTGATCAGCAGGGTAAAAATGATGTTAGTGTAGCAGATAGACTTAAAGGTGTTATATTTAAAATACTAGCTGACCCGGCCCGGCTTCGCCCAGGCTCTGGAGGGGATCTATCTATCTATCAGTCTGCTTGTTTGTCTGTCTGTCTGGCTGACCCGGCCCGGCTTCACCCAGTCCCTGGTGGGGAGCATCTCATTTAATTCATATAAGTAGTCATATAAGCTCTCCCGTTCCCGACTATCTGTCTGTCTGTCTATCTGTCTGTCTGCCCGGGCCCTGGAGGGGATCTATCTATCTATCAGTCTGTCTGTCTGCTTGTTTGTCTGTCTGTCTGGCTGACCCGGCCCGGCTTCACCCAGTCCCTGGTGGGGAGCATCTCATTTAATTCATATAAGTAGTCATATAAGCTCTCCCGTTCCCGACTATCTGTCTGTCTGTCTATCTGTCTGTCTGCCCGGGCCCGGCTTCACCCAGTCCCTGTGGGGAGCATCTCATTTAATTCATATACGTATCATATAAGCTCTCCCGTTCCCGACTATCTGTTCTGTCTGTCCTGTCCCGGCCCGGCTTCACCCAGTCCCTGGTGGGGAGCATCTAATTTAATTCATATAAGTAGTCATATAAGCTCTCCCGTTCCCGACTAGTCTGTCTATCTGTCTGACCCGGCGTGGTTTCGCCCAGCTCTTGGCGCACAGTAACTTAAAAGAATGTCCTTCCACACACCATTCAATGAAAACTGTAGAAAAAGATGGGTTACAATGTTATGCATTATGCATTATTTTTATGAAAACTTTGAAAATGCCTTAAAGATTATATCATTATTTATTATAACTCATATGCCTGAAAATAACTATAGACAAAGAGTTTAACAATAGTGCAAGTAAGTCCAACAATATGACTATAAAGTATATAGAAATGTTATTAAAAGTTATGCCCCTTGAAATAACTTTTCTAGAGTGAAGTCCCCCTGCTATATAGACATTATATAATGAAAATGGAAAAGTAAATGTTATTAAATAAGTCGAAGATTTTACATTAAGAAATTATTATAGTCGGTTGCAAATGAATGAAAGGAAGACGTGTAGAAAATTTCATCTCAATCGGATGTACCGTTATCGAACGCATCCAATACATAAATCCCCACACACAAACAAACAAACATACACTCTGTTTTATAGATATAGATATTCATTGTTAGTGAGATGTCCTATGAAGTTATCACTGCTACATGTAAGTAAGTTTGGGTAATTTAACAGCTGGGTAGAAAGTGTGTTAAATATCTTATTTAGTGATTACAATGTTAGGACGGTGAGGAATTGTGACACTAGTTAGACTGTGATGCTAGAGGCAGTAATAGTGATGAGTTATTAGCTTGAGCTAGTCAGTAATGTGTTGTTTGCTTAGCTAGAGAGTGCTATAACTTATGCCTTATCTAAGTGGTGTTTATTAATTCCAGGAAACAAGGTGGTGTTATTTCCAAACAGGATGTGGAGGTAAGTATTCGCTAAGTGATTGTGCATGACCGAGTGTTGAATTAACATACCCGACCGAGAGCGATGCGACGCTCTGTAATTGAGGCCGTTGCATTGATGACGTTCCGAACTGTGAACAGAATGACACCCCACTAGACACCTGTACACACACCTCACTAGACACCTGCACATCGACCATACCCAAGACTGCATCCACCGCCACTATAGTATGTCTCACACACACAATGTGTACCTGTGGCACATGTTGACATACTGGTTTGGGTCTCTAACATTCTCAGGTGGACAATGTGTACCTGTGTGGACAATATGTATATGTGTGGACAATATGTTCCTGTGTGGACTATGTGTACCTGTGTGGACTGTGTAACTGTGCTGACAAAAAAATGTGTGTACCTGTGCTGGCAACATTGTACCTGTGCTGACAACATGTGTGTACCTGTGCTGATAACATTGTACCTGTGCTGATAACAACAAATGTGTACCTGTGCTGACAACATTGTACCTGTGCTGACAACAGCATGTGTGTACCTGTGCTGACAACATGTGTGTACCTGTGCTGACAACATTTACCTGTGCTGACAACAGCATGTGTGTACCTGTGCTGACAACATTGTACCTGTGCTGACAACAGCATGTGTGTACATGTGCTGACAACATTGTACCTGTGTTGACAACAACATGTGTGTACCTGTGCTGACAACATTGTAAAACCCCTTGCCCCGACAACCCCGACATGTTACCGTGGTGACAACCCCAAACCTTGCTACACAACCCTTCTGACATTTTACCCATAGGAAACCCGTCACCCCCACATAGTGTACCCCCTTCTGAAAAACCCCCCCTTGAAACCCGTCCCCCCCGACATGTTTTACTTGGCCTTTTACAACCCCCCCATGTTTGTACCTTGCCCGACAACATTGACCTTTTGCACCAAACAACATTGTTAAAACCCCCGTGCTGACCCCCAACCATTGACCTGTCACCCCCCCCATGTTGTAAACCCCCGTCCCCCCCAACCCAAAAGTACCGTCTTGCTGTTAACCGTGCTGGGAAAAAAATGTGTACCTGTGTGGACATGTGTACCTGTGCTGACAACAAATTTTACCTGGTTTCAACAACATTGTGTCCTGTGCCAAAAATGTGTACCATGTTTGAAAAAACAATGTGTACCCTTCTGGGCAATTTTGTACCTGTGCGGACAACAAATGTTTACCTGTGTTGAGGTTCTGTGGTGTTGGAGTTGTGGGGACGCTGTGTGAGCCAGTAACATCAAATTGAGACAGGTCCATCTTTGTATCGTCCATTCCCAGAGCTGTCCACAAACAAGTAACTACAATTTATTACTTATGTAGCGGGTGGCAAATAAATTATGTTCAACAACATAAACACAACAACACCATAACACAACACAACACACAACAACACTATAACACAACACAACAACATAACACACAAAAACACCATAACACAACACAACAACACCATGCAAAAACACCCAAAAAACCCAAAACAAACAAAAACCTTTAAAAAACAACAACCACAACACAACATAAACACAACAAACAACAAACAAAACAAAAACAACCCCAAAAACCACAAAAAACAGCTTTGGGGCCAAAAACCCAAAATTTAAAACCCCCAACTAACAATGTTTGTCTCTTAAAAATTTTCAAATAAATTTTTCCCCGCAGAACCATAGATACCTTTCTCCTGCAGCTAATGCAGGAGAGATAATTGTCTCCTGCAGTTAAAATTAGGAGTAGATACCTTTCTCCTTTAGCTAATGTCAGGAGTAGATAAAATTTTCTCCTGCAGCTAATGTCAGAGATAATTGGTCTCCTCAGCTAATGTCAAGTAGATACCTTTCTCCTAAACTAATGGGCAGGAGTAATTGGTCTCCTGCAGTTAATGTCAGGAGTAGATACATTGTCTCCTGCAGCTAATGTCAGGAGCAGATAATTGGTCTCCTGCAGCTAATGTCAGGAGTAGATAATTGGTCTCCTGCAGCTAATGTCAGGAGTAGATAATTGGTCTCCTGCAGCTAATGTCAGGAGTAGATAATTGGTCTCCTGCAGCTAATGTCAGGAGTAGATAATTGGTCTCCTGCAGCTAATGTCAGGAATAGATAATTGGTCTCCTGCAGCTAATGTCAGGAGCAGATAATTGGACTCCTGCAGCTAATGTCAGTAGATAATTGGTCTCCTGCAGCTAATGTCAGTAGATAATTGGTCTCCTACAGCTAATGTCAGTAGATAATTGGTCTCCTGCAGCTAATGTCAGGAGCAGATAATTGGACTCCTGCAGCTAATGTCAGTAGATAATTGGTCTCCTGCAGCTAATGTCAGCAGATAATTGGCCTCCTGCAGCTAATGTCAGTAGATAATTGGTCTCCTGCAGCTAATGTCAGGAATAGATAATTGGTCTCCTGCAGTTAATATGAGGAGTAGATACAGTGTCTCCTGCAGCTAATGTCAGGAATAGATAATTGGTCTCCTGCAGCTAATGTCAGTAGATAATTGGTCTCCTGCAGCTAATGTCAGCAGATAATTGGCCTCCTGCAGCTAATGTCAGTAGATAATTGGTCTCCTGCAGTTAATATGAGGAGTAGATACATTGTCTCCTGCAGCTAATGTCAGGAGAGATAATTATCCTGCAGCTAAAGTCAGAGTAGAATTGGTCCCCCTGCGCTAATGTCAGTAGATAATTGGTCTCCTCACTAAAGTCAGAGAGATAATTGTTTCCCC